>JAVIAB010000025.1:21566433-21670492 GCA_032433765.1 Megaustenia siamemsis | reverse complement strand
TTCGTATGTCAAAGACACTAACGACGCCCTTAACATCTTTTCCTCTATCACCCTCTTCCTGATCGTCACTACCGCCTCTTCGTTATGGATGTCTGCTCCCTGTATACTTCTATTCCCCACTCCGACGGCCTTCACGCTCTTCAGTTTTTCCTGGACCGTAGGATCCAACCCTCCATCGCACTGGCGTCCTCCTCCGTCTAGCAGAATTAGCTGAACCTCAACTCTTTCGAGTTCAATGCAATTTCTTCACCAGATCAGCGGTGTGGCGATGGGCACTAAAATGGGCCCTAGCTATGTGTCTCTTCATGGGTTACCTTGAGCACCAAATCATCCATACCTACCAGGGCCCTATTCCCCTCATGTATCGTAGGTACATTGATGACTGCATGGTCTGTCTGACCTTCCAGAAGATGAGATCTCCCGTTTCATCGAATATGTCGGACATTTCCACCCTCTATCCACATCACCTTCCACATCTCCACCTCCTCCGTATCTTTCCTGGCCATCCTAGTCTCTTGGGGCACCTCTCATCTTCTCACCTCGGTCTTCTACAAGGCCACTGACTCCCATAGTTTCCTCCGCTACGACTCTCTCATCCTACATCCTGCAAGAACTCTCTTCCCTATTCCCAGCTCTCAGACTTCGTCGCCTTTTGCCAAGACGACGAAGATTTCCTTCACAATGCCCACCTTATGCTTGATTTCTTCCGCCGACGTCTCTATCCTGAATCAGCTCTCCTCCTGCCCTGCGTTCGAGTTCTCCACACTTCACGTCAGTCTGCTCTTACCCCTCTACTCATCCCCCCTCTGATAGAGTAGTGCTCGCTCTCACCCATCACCCTCACCAACTACGCCGCTATTAGGACCATCCACCGCTACCTCCCTATTCTTCGATCGACCCTACTACTCGTCTGCTCTTCCCTGACCCACCACTAGGGCCTTTAGACGTGACCGGAACCTCCGAGACTTTCTTGTCAGGGCCGTCTTCCTGCTGACCACTTCAGCCATCGAGGCACTATCCGCTGCAACCGGAGAGTATGTAAAACTTGTGACCACGTCTCCAGACCGACACTGTACTCTTCCCTAATGGTCCTTTTGAGATCAGAGAGGGATTCACTTGCACATCGCGGAACATCATTTATGCCATCATCTGTAAGCGATGCAAGTTGACCTACATCGGTCAGTCTGGTCGCAGAATCGGCGATAGGTGCCGTGAACACTTGAATGACATCACCCAAGAAGCGGACACTCCTGTAGCAGCCCACTTTAACTCGAGGGGCCATCGAGGTAAGACTGATGTCTTGGTAACTGGCCTAGTATCATGCTCCTCTGATCACAACAGTCGGCTCACTCTTGAGCACCGTCTGATCGCTCGTTGGGGCTGCCTCACCCCTCGTGGCATCAATGTATCCCTGTCCCTCTGAGGACCCTCCTGCCTCCGACTCCATCCTCCTACCTATGGACCTCTCTTCCTATTTCTCTTCTTGGGTCCTCTACTCCTCGTCCATCCCTGCTTTTCATATCCTCTTTGAGTAAACCCCCATCTTGCCTTCTTCCTCCTAAACCCCCCCCCCCCCCTCTCCCTACACCTTTTTCTCTTCTGACTATCTTCATGTCCTTTACCTCTTTATCACTATATCACCTCTCCACCTGGACTGTACGTACGATCTCTCTGCCCACCTCTATTGTCCCTCGTCCTTCCTACCACCCCTCTGCTGATCTACTCCTAGCTCACCCCTCTCCTCTCTATTAACTTGTAGTCACTACTCATCTATACCTACTATTCCAGTATCCCCCTTATCCTGATGCCCACTTTCATTCCCCCTTTGTTCTATCATTTCCCTACTTCTTTACCTCCTATGGTTCATACCTCTTGCACACCATCCCCTATTGCTCCACTTCTTCCAGACTTTCTCTTTTTCCATTCACTTCTTACCTACCGCCTCTCCCCCTATCCAGTTTTCACATACCTGCTTCTTATCCCTCCTCTCCATACCTCCTCCTCCAATACTTCCCTACCTCCCGATAGACTAACTTCCTCCGGACCACCCCTCTATCGCCCTTCTCATTATACCGGCTTTATTATTCTTCCTCACCGTATCTCTTCCTCCAGTATCCAATCCTTCCTTTCGTTGACCTACCTCT
The DNA here is from genome assembly GCA_032433765.1 of Megaustenia siamemsis. NCBI lineage: Eukaryota > Metazoa > Mollusca > Gastropoda > Stylommatophora > Ariophantidae > Megaustenia > Megaustenia siamemsis. The sequence goes on along the minus strand of JAVIAB010000025.1, from coordinate 21,668,348 downwards.
CAACTCGTTCAGTTCGAGGCCATCCATTCTGTAGAGTCCATCTCTCTCACCCACTGCCTAGTTTACTACTTTGTCGTGTCATTCTATTTCTTTCTCTTAACCTCTCGCGTGATCTCTCACTTCCATTGTTGAGTGATTTATATGTATTGCTTGTTGTGTCCCAGGAGTATCCTCGTCTATGCCCCCTTTCCCCCCCCTTTTTGGTTTTCCCGAAATTTGATCCTTTTTGCCCTCTTTACTGACCTGTCTTTGTCACGTGTTGCTTTCTATACACGTTCTCTGCGCTTTTAGTCATTTAGTCATTCCGACTGGTTTCAGCACGGATTACAGTTTTCCTGCTCCCTGCTCTGAGCTCAGCTAAGTACAATTTATTATACATTTTTCTCTCTCTTTTTCTATTTTATATATTTTGACGCCCATCATACCTCTCATCATGTAAAATTCATTTCTCTCTTTTCTTATTTTTGCATCCTACTTTCCTCGCCCTCCACTTTATCATCTAACATGTAGTAATTGTGCTTCACCGCTTGTTGTCGTTGTCCATGTATTCTGAAGAAGGCCACAGGCCGAAACGTCAGTATTGTGTTGTGTTCTTTATTTGTAAAGCTGTCACCATACCTTGGAGTGTTTAGCACACCCCACCATTGGCTCCTTGCTACCAGCTTTACCGCAGCATTGCAATTATTTGCCTGTTCCCTAACATAGACATGCACACACAAAGATATGATACATGACTAACATAGACAAACACACAAAGATATGATACATGACTAACATAGACAAACACACAAAGATATGAGACATGACTAACATAGACAAACACACAAAGATATGAGACATGACTAACATAGACAAACACACAAAGATATGAGACATGACTAACATAGACAAACACACATTAAGATATAAGATGTGTCCATGGACACTATTTCGTCCACATATTAACTTTTAATTCGTTTCATTGTTTCGGATGCCTTTTATTTTCCCCAACACGTCATCGCGACGTCACAACTTGTGTTTCCCTTTCAACAGCCAACTGCAGAGATAAGCACAGCCAATAGAGAAGTCCCGTGTGTAGAAAATAAAATGGGAAAACATCCCATCAAGCATGACATCTTCACCTATGCGAGCTAAAGACGGATGACGTCACTTTACCCACAGCTGCCCCTATTCGTAAAGCTGAAAACGTAAAGCTAATCGGGGAGTTATCTACCCTTACGTATGCACGTAAGAGCTGGAAAACAGCAAGGGACATAGAAACAAAGTTGAATGCATTCAAAAATAAACGTCGAAGGAAAATACTTGGTATAGCGTGAAACGAATTTTTTTTAAATGAGGAAATTAGAGAAATCGCCAATCAACCATTAATATCTTCAGTAATCAAGGAAATACGATGGTCATATGATGAACATATGATGAGGAGAGATAATAACCGAATAGCAAAGCAAGTCCTCATGTGAGAAGCAGCAGGTATGAGGAAAAGAGGCAGACCCAGAGAGACACTGAGAAGAACATTGATGAGAGAGGCAAGAGCAGCAGGAATTGGCTCCCTCAATGGGATAGAATTGCTTGCACAGAACAAAGACAAATGGCGAGATTTTATAAAATGTCTTTACAAGGATTGAAACTGCTAGAATAAAAATTTAGATAAGAGAAAGAGTATCTGGGTCTATGCCCTATGGGCCGGCTACGGATCGAAAGGTTAGATAAATAGACAGTCAGACAGACAGGCAGGCAGATAGCAAGACAGATGGCAAAAACCAATTTTATCAACATGAAAAATATACACAAATCAATGAAAATAAATCAGAACTAAAACAATGAATAGCAAAATGCTATATTTACTCAATATTCCTGTATGGCACAGAAACATGAACATTAAATAAGAAAACAGAGCAGAAAATGGATGTCTTTGAAATGTGGATCAATAGGAAAATGGGGAGAAATGGGTGAAAGGAGAAAAAAAAAACAATGAAGTTCTGAATAGGATGACAATGAAACCAAGAACTACTGAATACAAGTGGATAAAGACAACTGTGAACACAAGTGGATAAAGACAACTGTGAACACAAGTGGATAAAGACAACTGTGAACACAAGTGGATAAAGACAACTGTGAACACAAGTGGATAAAGACAACTGTGAACACAAGTGGATAAAGACAACTGTGAACACAAGTGGATAAAGACAACTGTGAACACAAGTGGATAAAGACAACTGTGAACACAAGTGGATAAAGACAACTGTGAACACAAGTGGATAAAGACAACTGTGAACACAAGTGGATAAAGACAACTGTGAACACAAGTGGATAAAGACAACTGTGAACACAAGTGGATAAAGACAACTGTGAACACAAGTGGATAAAGACAACTGAACACAAGTGGATGAAGACAACTGTGAACACAAGTGGATAAAGACAACTGTGAACACAAGTGGATAAAGACAACTGAACACAAGTGGATAAAGACAATTGTGAACACAAGTGGATGAAGACAACTGTGAACACAAGTGGATAAAGACAACTGTGAACACAAGTGGATAAAGACAACTGGGAACACAAGTGGATAAAGACAATTGTGAACACAAGTGGATAAAGACAACTGTGAACACAAGTGGATAAAGACAATTGTGAACACAAGTGGATAAAGACAACTGTGAACACAAGTGGATAAAGACAACTGTAAACACAAGTGGATAAAGACAACTGAACACAAGTGGATAAAGACAACTGAAATGTCTTGATCTGTGAAGAGATAAACTACCATTCTAAAAGTCATCTTGGCAGGGAAGGTACAAGGCAGAGGCAGACCAGAAATAAAGCGAACATCACAAGATGGAAAGGTCAATTTATGACAACGTGCAACATCAAGATAAGAGACAGGTAGTCAACCTTCGATACGGAGGCGGCACCTAATATATGAATGCCGCTCCATGGTAGCCAACCTTCGATGTAGAGACGGCACCCATATATGAATGCCGCTCCATAGTAGCCAACCTTCGATATGGAGACGGCACCTAATGTATGTATGGCGCTCCATAGTAGCCAACCTTCGATACGGAGACGACACCTAATGTATGTATGGCGCTCCATGGTAGCCAACCTTCGATGTGGAGACGGCACCCAATATATAAATACCGCTCCATAGTAGCCAACCTTCGATATGGAGACGGCACCTAATGTATGTATGGCGCTCCATAGTAGCCAACCTTCGATGTGGAGACGGCACCTAATGTATGTATGGCGCTCCATAGTAGCCAACCTTCGATGTGGAGACGGCACCTAATGTATGTATGGCGCTCCATGGTAGCCAACCTTCGATGTGGAGACGGCACCTAATGTATGTATGGCGCTCCATGGTAGCCAACCTTCGATACGGAGACGACACCTAATGTATGTATGGCGCTCCTTGGTAGCCAACCTTCGATACGGAGACGACACCCAATGTATGTATGGCGCTCCATAGTAGCCAACCTTCGATATGGAGACGGCACCTAATGTATGTATGCCGCTCCATGGTAGCCAACCTTCGATACGGAGACGGCACCTAATGTATGTATGGCGCTCCATAGTAGTCAACCTTCGATGTGGAGACGACACCTAATGTATGTATGGCGCTCCATGGTAGTCAACCTTCGATGTGGAGACGGCACCTAATGTATGTATGCCGCTCCATGGTAGCCAACCTTCGATACGGAGACGGCACCTAATGTATGTATGCCGCTCCATGGTAGCCAACCTTCGATGTGGAGACGACACCTAATGTATGTATGGCGCTCCATGGTAGTCAACCTTCGATGTGGAGACGGCACCTAATGTATGTATGGCGCTCCATAGTAGCCAACCTTCGATACGGAGACGACACCTAATGTATGTATGGCGCTCCATGGTAGCCAACCTTCGATACGGAGACGACACCCAATGTATGTATGGCGCTCCATAGTAGCCAACCTTCGATATGGAGACGGCACCTAATGTATGTATGCCGCTCCATGGTAGCCAACCTTCGATACGGAGACGGCACCTAATGTATGTATGGCGCTCCATAGTAGCCAACCTTCGATATGGAGACGGCACCTAATGTATGTATACCGCTCCATGGTAGCCAACCTTCGATATGGAGACGGCACCTAATGTATGTATGGCGCTCCATGGTAGCCAACCTTCGATATGGAGACGGCACCTAATGTATGTATGGCGCTCCATGGTAGCCAACCTTCGATACGGAGACGACACCCAATGTATGTATGGCGCTCCATAGTAGCCAACCTTCGATATGGAGACGGCACCTAATGTATGTATGGCGCTCCATAGTAGCCAACCTTCGATATGGAGACGGCACCTAATGTATGTATGCCGCTCCATGGTAGCCAACCTTCGATGTGGAGACGGCACCTAATGTATGTATGCCGCTCCATGGTAGCCAACCTTCGATACGGAGACGACACCTAATGTATGTATGGCGCTCCATGGTAGCCAACCTTCGATACGGAGACGGCACCTAATGTATGTATACCGCTCCATGGTAGCCAACCTTCGATACGGAGACGACACCTAATGTATGTATGGCGCTCCATAGTAGCCAACCTTCGATATGGAGACGGCACCTAATATATGAATGTCGTTCCATGGTAGCCAACCTTCGATGTGGAGACGACACCTAATGTATGTATGCCGCTCCATGGTAGCCAACCTTCGATACGGAGACGACACCTAATGTATGTATGGCGCTCCATGGTAGCCAACCTTCGATACGGAGACGGCACCTAATGTACGTATACCGCTCCATGGTAGCCAACCTTCGATACGGAGACGACACCCAATGTATGTATGGCGCTCCATAGTAGCCAACCTTCGATATGGAGACGGCACCTAATATATGAATGCCGCTCCATGGTAGCCAACCTTCGATGTGGAGACGACACCTAATGTATGTATGGCGCTCCATGGTAGCCAACCTTCGATATGGAGACGGCACCTAATATATGAATGTCGCTCCATGGTAGCCAACCTTCGATGTGGAGACGGCACCTAATATATGAATGTCGCTCCATGGTAGCCAACCTTCGATGTGGAGACGGCACCCAATATATGAATGTCGCTCCATGGTAGCCAACCTTCGATGTGGAGACGGCACCTAATATATGAATGCCGCTCCATGGTAGCCAACCTTCGATGTGGAGACGGCACCTAATATATGAATGTCGCTCCATGGTAGCCAACCTTCGATGTGGAGACGGCACCTAATATATGAATGCCGCTCCATGGTAGCCAACCTTCGATGTGGAGACGGCACCCAATATATGAATGTCGCTCCATGGTAGCCAACCTTCGATGTGGAGACGGCACCCAATATATGAATGCCGCTCCATGGTAGCCAACCTTCGATGTGGAGACGGCACCTAATATATGAATGTCGCTCCATGGTAGCCAACCTTCGATGTGGAGACGGCACCTAATATATGAATGCCGCTCCATGGTAGCCAACCTTCGATGTGGAGACGGCACCCAATATATGAATGTCGCTCCATGGTAACTAACCTTCGATGTGGAGACGGCACCTAATATGTATGAACAGATGGCTGTGCTCTGTCCATAGCCATTTATAGATTTAAAAGGCCTACTGGCTGACAGGATATTCCCGGAAAACCTCCAACTAGAGTGACGTTTGCGAACTGAATCGATTATTGGGAAAATACGTCGGTCGGGCTCATATAGCTGATACCACAGGCCTTTGTAAATCTACAGTTTACTATGCTCTGTCCTTAGTTTCCGTTATGGCAACATTTCCCGTCCTATCTTCCATATTCCTATTGTGTCTCTTTTGTTCTTTCTTCATATCTTTTTTTTTTTTTTTTTATTTAACGTTCGCCAGCTTTTGCCTGTGAAGTCCCTAGAGACTAGGAACTGAATTTTGCGTGTTCATTCGTTTTTCCCTGACAGCCGTGTGCACAGTGGTCCCTCGCCGTACAGGCTGATAACTCCATCTCCAGAGGCACTCACATTTTTTCTGTCCATGAGTAATTATTGTTTCTTCTTCTTCTGCGATCATGGCTCATTCAGACTAGGATTCCGGACTCTCTTATGATATAAACAAAAGTGGAGGCGGGCTCTGTACGCATGCAATGGGTAGAGTCGTTGCAGAAATCCAAAATACGTAAGGTCACCTTTGTCTATGTCCCTGGACATGCGGGAGTACGGGGAAATGAGAGAGCGGACAGGTTGGCTAGCTGTGCTGTCGTTGAGGACGGACAACCGATGGATCAGGCGGACATAATCAATGCCCTCCGAGATGTGGGAAGAGCACAGGACTTCGACAAACACAGATCCACGTCACTTCTTCGGATGATGGAAATGGGAGTTAAGTTGGGCACAGCCAGAAATGAGAAACTTAGTGGCCGTGTAAGAAGACTTATCAACCAACATAGAACTGGAGTCGTCAGTCGCTGGACACTGAGGGAATTGCTGAGGAGGGAATCTGAGCACCAATGGACATGTTCGGAGTGCAATGATGATGATGATGACTCGCAAATAACTCAATAACTCTCTTATGAAGGCAGCTGTCTGTTTAAGTGAGTCAGTTGCCCCGTGATTAACGTCTCAAGCCGGGCCTCGCTGCTGAGACCAGGGGTGGTTACCGCAGAGAGAAACCATAAATAAAAATCCCAACTGATGCAGCCGGGATTTGAACCCATATCCTCTCTGTCTCGAGGCAAGACGTCGTCACCCCTTTATCTTTTTAATCTGCTGCTTAAAAAAAAAATGTTTGCTCTTTCTTTGTTTTTTTAAATCTGCGACTGCATTTTTCAACTCTGTTGTTCTCATTGATCTAAATCAACAGCCGAGAGCTTTCATCACCATCATCGAGTGCCTTCTTCGCAACGAAGGTTGGCTACCATGGAGCGCCATTCTGCTCTGTCTCTTGCTTTGATGGTGCAGGTTGTCATAGGCTGATTTGTCCATCTTTTGATGTTACTCGTCCATGTTAGTCTTGGTCTGCCTCTGCCATTTTTACCTTGTATTTTCCCCTCCAGGATTACTTTTAGTAGGCTGTTGTGACAGAGCTTTACCAGGCGGGATAACTGCAGCTGCACATAGAAAACGGCTCAACAGCAAGATGGCGCAGGGTTTGGAACACAAGATCATTTCTTTGTGCAACCTCCGATGAGCTTGTCCTTGTAATTATGTCGCCTGTCTCCTCACTCGGGTGGTCTTCTGCGTATATAAATTAATCATCGTCTTAAATGAATTGTCATATTAATATCTTCTTACAATGCTTGAATTATCATAATTAGTTATATCAATGGTTAGTTATCGTTATTCGAAGGCCCCGGTATCACTGCAAACGAATTAAAATCCATAATTGGGGGACTGGTTGGTCTCGAGGCAAGACGCCGGCCTCGAGACAGAGGTTGTGAGTTCTCTCTCTGCGATCAGGACTCAATCAGAGTAGGATTTCAGACTCTCACATCAAGTCAGCTGTCAGGTTAAGTGAATTGATCGACCCACAGACAGAACATCATAATTAGAGTTTGTTAGATCCACCCTGATTGAATACCTGTTAAAACGTTGCACTGTGTTCTGCGCCAGTGGCCCAGTGCATCCGATTTCAGCCAGCATTTTATTCAGGTTTGCTTTCCTTAGCCTTTGATTGTCCCCAATCTTCCTGCAAGGCAGCAGATTGTCTTTTCTGTAGGGGGATTCTGCCCTTAGATGGTCGGCCCTCCCAGGTTTACGAGCACCATCTGCCCGAGTCACTAGAGGTGATTAACACAGACATGCACACACAAAGATATGAGATGTGACTAACACAGACATGCACACAGCGATACGAGGCATGACTAACACTGGCACACATCAAGACAACACAAAGATATGACACATGACTAACATAGATACACACTAAGATATGAGATATGACTAAACACAGACACACATAAAGATATGAGACATGATTAATACGGACACACCAAGATATGAGATATGACTAACATGACACACACCAAGATATGAGCCATGGCTAGCACACACACACAAGTTAAGATATGAGCCATGGCTATCACAGAAACACACTAAGATATGAGCCATGGCTAGCACAGAAACACATTACGATATGAACCATGGCTAGCACGGAAATACACTAAGATATGATTCATGGCCAGCACAGACACACACTTAGATATGAACCCTGGCCTGCACAGACACCCACCAAGATATGAGCCATGGCTAGCACGGATATACACTAAGATATGAACCATGACCAGCACAGACACACACTAAGATATGAACCCTGGCCAGCCCAGACACACACTAAGATATGAACCCTGGCCAGCCCAGACACACACTAAGATATGAACCCTGGCCAGCCCAGACACACACTAAGATATGAACCCTGGCCAGCCCAGACACACACTAAGATATGAACCATGGCCAGCACAGACACACACTAAGATATGAATCATGGGCAGCCCAGACACACACTAAGATATGAGCCATGGCCAGCACATACACCCACTAAGATATCAGCCATGGCTATCGCAGACACCCACTAAGATATGAGCTACGACTAGCACGGATATACACTGAAAATTGAGCCATGGCTCAATTTAAGAGAAGCAGAAGAGGAGGTAGAAGAGCAGCGATCGCGAAAGGTGTCCATACGCTTGGGTTTGTTATAGTCGGCAGACTCTTCTTAACATGGGAATCATCGACATACGAGACGCAGGCCCAGCTTAACTTTTCACAGGTTCCGTTCAAACAGTTGTCCGGAGATTTGAGAGTGCAGTCTGACCTTAGTACGTCCCGTTGCATGTACAGTTCCCGGTTGACTGTTCACAGGTGTCGTTGAAACAGTTGTCCGGACATTTGAGAGTGCAGTCTGACCAGTAGTACGTTTCCTTGCAAGTACAGTCTGAACTTTCCGAGTCACATATGATGTCACAGCCATCAGAACACGTCTGTTCGCACTGTAGCCCAAAATTACCGTGGGGACAAGTGTCATTACAGGTATAGCCAGGATGTTTACATTGTAGGCATTTTCAGGATTTTTTCTCACAAAGGACAGACACTGAGACAAGACCTGGAGCAGTCGTGTCCATAGATCCCATGTGAACAGTTGCCGTGACACGTACCGATGATGACGTTGCAGCCTTTGAAGCACCCACTACACACTTCACAAAACGACCCAGAATGCCCGTCCAGACAATAGGTGTCTGTAAATGTTTGCACCTCACACATCGTCAATGCACTGTCGGCCTGCGAAATGATCGGTGAGAACTCAATCTTAATGTGTGCCATTGGCATTTGTGTGGTGACTACAATAGTGTTCACAGAAACATTAGGGTATGATACATCATTATACTGGAACACTACGCCGCCACTGTCAGAGAAAGCCCTTAGAGTGGCATTCTTTACCCGAATCATAGTGCTAACTCGATGATAGATTCGAATGGTGTGAATCTTTTGGGGCGTGGCAAAGTTCAGATACCAGTAAACAGGATTGGTTCCACTTCTCAATTTTGTGTGTGTGCAGTCATTGTTATAGATATTGGTCTTTGTTTTGCCATTAACTGCGGCCTCTGGTCCACATATGTCTCCTGTATAACAAGCATTAAATGTGTCGGTCTGGTTTGTGGTCTGTTTGAGAGCCACATTCCGACCACCGCCAATGTAGATGGAGCAGATATTTGCAACTATCGCCCCTTCAATACGTAACTTGTTGATCAGACCAGTCCCAGAGCAAAAGACATCAATCTCGTGCTGACTAACTACAAACCTTGATTCATTGTTACATGAGGCAGAACCATTTAGTTTTACCGTGAAACTGTCCGGATATGTTAAGTCATTCACATAAATCCTAAACCAGGAGAACGGCAAAGATTGATTATGAGTTGCCTCAACTGATGCAAAGTTTGTGTCCGGATTACATGTGGTGTCGTTGTTATCAAACAGGAAAATAGGTTCAGATTTTTGGGCGTATTTGTACACGAGATCCAAGTACTGACACTGGGGTCCGAAATATTCGTGCTGACAACTGTCATTGTTTGGGCATGTCCCTGTAGTTTTGTCACAAACTGAGTCATAATAGCAGTGACATTGTAACGTACAATTTGCCCCAAACCAACCGTCTGCACAAGTTAGGTCATTAGTTTCCAAGGCCGCGAACGAAGCCAGCAGAATAAAGACTTGATCTACAGCGAAGGTTAACGAACTGTGCACAAACATTTATTATCAAACCCGTGATTACATTTATAAAAATCCACCAACTCGCTGTGGTAACAGATAGCGTGATGTTCTCTAACAGAATGAGACAAACCGTTGGAGACAAGCAAAGTCAACATTGTTTACATCATGGCTCGAACGCAAACAAGCATTTGGCAATGTACCGTACCTTTCTAAATCACAAATAAGAAAGATCAATACATGTGAGATGCGATGCTTGAGAAAAGTAACAAACAACACAAGAAGAGATAGAATACCAAATGAAACCATAAGAAAAATGGTAGGAACAAAACCCTGCCAAGAATATATAGAACAACAACAACTTAAATGGTTTGGCCACCTGGTCAGAATGAATCCTCACCAATCACCATCAAGGGCGTTCTTCTCGAGAATGCATGGAAAAAGACCAAGAGGAAGACCCAGAAGAAGATGGATAGATGCTGTGACATGTAACAACAGAGGAAAATCACTAATTCAGACAGTTCGAGCAGCTCAAAAACGACAAATGATATAAACCACGACACCTTTCAGGTATCAGTGAAAAGAGAAAAGAAGAAGAAAGAAAGAGGAAGAAGAATGTACCGTAGTGTACAGTCTCCCGTGACAAGGCGTTGTGATCCTGTTTCCGGCTGTATTTTTTTCTTTCTCGTTTCCTGTTGATTATTTGTGAACTTTTTCCTGAGTGTTGTAAACATACTTCTTCCCCAGAACTGATTTGAATTATCAGATGAATCATCCTCTCACTTGAATGATTACATCGACTCTTTCCTCACTTGAATGATTACATCGACTCTTTCCTCACTTGAATGATTACATCAACTCTTTCCTCACTTGAATGATTACATCGACTCTTTCCTCACTTGAATGATTACATCGACTCTTTCCTCACTTGAATGATTACATCGACTCTTTCCTCACTTGAATGATTACATCAACTCTTTCCTCACTTGAACGATTACATCAACTCTTTCCTCACTTGAACGATTACATCAACTCTTTCCTCACTTGAATGATTACATCAACTCTTTCCTCACTTGAATGAATACATCATCAACTCTTTCCTCACTTGAATGATTATATCAACTCTTTCCTCACTTGAATGATTACATCAACTCTTTCCTCACTTGAATAATTACATCAACTCTTTCCTCACTTGAGTGATTACATCAAATCTTTCCTCACTTGAATGATTACATCAACTCTTTCCTCACTTGAATGATTACATCATCAACTCTTTCCTCACTTGAGTGATTACATCATCAACTCTTTCCTCACTGAGTGATTACATCATCAACTCTTTCCTCGCTTGAACGATTACATCAACTCTTTCCTCACTTGAGTGATTACATCATCAACTCTTTCCTCACTTGAGTGATTACATCATCAACTCTTTCCTCACTTGAGTGATTACATCATCAACTCTTTCCTCACTTGAGTGATTACATCATCAACTCTTTCCTCACTTGAGTGATTACATCATCAACTCTTTCCTCACTTGAGTGATTACATCATCAACTCTTTCCTCACTTGAGTGATTACATCATCAACTCTTTCCTCACTTGAATTATCAGATGAATCTCCTCACATGAATCGATCTGATTCAAACAGAAAATGAAATTCTCTCATTTTTACTCAGTTATTGAGTTATTTGCGGGTCATCATCATTGCACTCCGAACATGTCCATAGGTGCTCAGATCCCTCCTCAGCAATTCCATCAGTGTCCAGCGACTGACGACTCCAGTTCTATGTTGGTTGATAAGTCTTCTTACACGGCCACTAAGTTTCTCATTTCTGGCTGTGCCCAGCTTAACTCCCATTTCCATCATCCGAAGAAGTGACGTGGATCTGTGTTTGTCGAAGTCCTGTGCTCTTCCCACATCTCGGAGGGCATTGATGATGTCCGCCCGATCCATTGGTAGCCCGTCCTCAACGACAGCGCAGCTAGCCAACCTGTCCGCCCTTTCATTTCCCCGTACTCCCGCATGTCCAGGGACATAGACAAAGGTGACCTTGCGTATTTTGGATTTCTGCAACGGCTCTACCCATTGCATGCGTACAGAGCCCGCCTCCACTTTTTTTATCATGCTCATCGAATCACTCAATATACATGCGTGGATGTAGTCTTGTGACTCTAACCATTTGAATGCCTTGGTAACTGCCATCGCCTCCATTGTCATGCTACTCGTGGTCACGACGTATGCACCACTGCCTTCGCAGACTATTCTGCCTGCTGAGCGTGCTGTAAATGCCCATGCACTTCTTTGGTGTCGTCTTACAGATCCGTCTCATTTCTACACTAATAGACAAGCACACAGAAGCCGTTACTATTGCAGTATCAGTTCCAAGATACAGGCTGGAGTGAATTCAGTATCAGCTCTCTCTCTCTCTCTGTATGAGAAGTGTGACATTACAAAAACATAACAGAAATTGACAACAATTTCATCTTATAACTTTATTGTGAAATGTGTTTGCTTGGTCAGTACCTTGTTACCATTATTTCAACCAAAAGCCACACATTCATGATATATTCTTCTTCATTTATCAAATGTCAATTCATAATTTTTAAAAAGAAAAAAAAAAGGAGGGTAATGTAAAACAAGTATATTACACACAAACTATGTTAGAGTGACTTATTTGTTATCAATAACGGTATGCATGAGGACAACAGCAATGGAGGGAGATGACATCACAAAAGCAGTCTAAATGAAACAACAAAATAAAATACTGGCAATCTTAATACAGTCTGGAACATAACAATATTTACACTGCAAATAAACATCAGTTGGACTTTACTTGGAGAATGGTCACAAGTGTACAACTAACCGGATAACGGAGATAAGTGCACAACTGGAGAACGGTTACAAGTGCACAACTGCAACATCGCTGCACTGATTCAAGGCCCACCAGTGCCTGGGCGGCTGATAGCAGTCAGTGACTTATAGCTGACTTGGCATCAGGGTCGACGGAAGTTATCTGACTGATATCCTACTCAATCTCCACATGCTGAGCCTTGTAACATACTATCCAGTGTGGTTATGTGACTAAACTGGGAAGACAACCAGAATACCGTGTTGATGTTAGGCAGATCTTTGTTGGAAGCCACAATATATATCTCTGTCCACCTAAGTGCAGACAGTCAAGATGAGCAGGCGAACGTAGTACAGAAGAAAACAATAACTCTTTTGTAGCAAGCACACTCAATGGATGGCTTACATTCAAATAAATGTATTGGAGAAAGGAGGGAAACTGTCATAAAACATCAACTATTGAAGAAAGGTGGAAATAGCCACATGATATCAACTACTTAAAAAAGGTGGAAATAGTAGCCATGTGATAATTACTGAAGAAATGTGGAAATAACCATGTGATAATTACTGAAGAAATGTGGAAATATAGCCATGTGATAATTATTGAAGAAATGTGGAAATTGCTATGTGATAATTACTGAAGAAATGTGGAAATTGCCATGTGATAATTATTGAAGAAATGTGGAAATTGCCATGTGATAATTATTGAAGAAATGTGGAAATAGCCATGTGATAATTATTGAAGAAATGTGGAAATAGCCATGTGATAATTATTGAAGATATGTGGAAATTGCCATGTGATAATTATTGAAGAAATGTGGAAATTGCCATGAGATATCTACTACTGGAAAAAAACGGTGGAAACTCATCACGTGACATGAACTATAGAAGAAAGTAAAACAACAGGCCCAAGGGGCGTGAATGATTAAACTTCACTTTCCTTGGCCACAGCAATGGCAGTTGAGGAGGCCAGTGCTCTTTCTAAATGGTAATGCTTTCTCCAACCCAGAGAGTCAGGTGCTGATTCTTTCTTCAGACGGGTTAGGGTATCATTCTGGGATTGAACAAGTTTCCCAATTCTCAAATTATTGAATTTCCCATTTTTAACAAATTTGTCTGTTCATTTCAATTAATTCAAGGAAAACAAAAGGTAAAAGAGGCAGAATAAGACTAACATGGATGAGTAACATCAAAAGATGGACAAGTCAATCTATGTCAGCCTACACCATCAAAGCAAGAAACAGAGTGGAATGGCGATCCATGGTAGCCAACCTTCGTTGCGGAGAAGGCACTCGATGATGATGTCTGTTCATTTACAATATAGAGAAAAGTGAGTTCAGATCAAACACAAGCAACAAAGTATACATCAAATAGTTGATCATTTCCACTGTTCTTTGGCTGCTTAGTTAATGTGATCACTTCCTGATTAGAAGGGTCTAGGTTACATTCCCAGAAGTGGCAGATTTTTTTTCGGATTGGCAAGGCTCCGGGGGTTCACCCAGCCTCTAAACATTTGTACCAGAGTTTATTCTGGGAGGTAAAGGCGGGCTGGCGTGATACCGACCACATCACTCAACAAATGTGCTGTGGTCATTTAAAATGTGGTCACTAACACCTTATTCCCCATATGCCTAGTAAAGAGTGGAGGGAACCGTAACTTTAATTTTTGTTACTGTTCATTACTGAATGAGAATCATATAGATGAATTCTGCTGTCGAGTACAGCCATAGTTAGTTCATTTTGAAGACGGTGTATCGGGGTGACATTCTTCTCTGTGTCACCATCAACTTGGCACATATTCTGAATTCAGAGTACAACTAATGCCTAAATGGGCTGTGGTCACAAAGGTGGAGTAAGATAACTTGATCCCATCTGGTCAAGCAACCTCCATTGGGTATTTCCTTACATACACTTGTTCTGACATAGCAGACAGATTCTGATTCTTCACATATGATCAGACAACTTTGTGCTAGCCATTTCCACCATTGTCTTAAAAATCTGTTGTGACAAGTTTGCCTCTATCCATATTTCTTTGTCTGATACTGTCCAATGAACATGTTCAGGAACCATCACAGCTGGCAGTCTCTGAGACAACAATGCCATGCTCAAAGTCTGAATCTCTTGCTCTATTCATAATCTAATCAGATTGTTTATAACCTCCATGACAACATTCTTCTTTCTTTTCACTGATACCTAAAAGGTGTCGTGGTTTATATCATTTGTCGTTCTTGAGCTGCTCAAACTGTCTGAATTAGTGATTTTCCTTTGTTGTTACATGTCTCTGCATCTATCCATCTTCTTCTGGATCTTCCTCTTGGTCTTTTTCCATGCATCCTTGAGAAGAATGCCCTTGATGGTGATTTCTGAGGATTCATTCTGACCAGGTGACCAAACCATTTAAGTTGTTGTTCTATATATTCTTGGCAGGGTTTTGTTCCTACCATTTTTCTTATGGTTTCATTTGGTATTCTATCTCTTCTTGTGTTGTTTGTTACTTTTTTCAAGCATCACATCTCACATGTATTGATCTTTCTTAACTGTGATTTAGAAAGAGTCCATGTTTGACATTCATAGCACAAAGTTAGTGTGAAAATGCTATTTTTTATTTGTTGTTTAGCTGGCATAGAAATGATGACATTAACAGCCTAAAAATAGGAGACCAAACCTCAATCTTCAGACTGAGAACCACTGAACAACCACATCAATAGAATACATAGAAACCAAACTCAAGAATGTTTGCTCTATGAACACCCACATGAAACAGTACAACACTACATGTTTAACTGTCCAAAGCTCACTAACATAGCAACACTACTTCCTCAAAGACCCGATGTATGTAATACCTTGCACAGAACTACAAAGGAACACACAAATATATGCAAGATATCATTTCACGACAATGGGTGTCAGATAACAGGCCTCTAGATCCATAACATCATCATCACCGAGTGCCGTCTCCGCAACGAAGGTTGGCTACCATGGAGTGCCATTCTGCTCTATCTTTTGCTTTAATGGTGCAGGTTGTCATAGGCTGATTTGTCCATCTTTTGATGTTACTCGTCCATGTTAGTCTTGGTCTGCCTCTGCCTCTTTTACCTTGTATTTTCCCCTCCAGGATTACTTTTAGTAGGCTGTTGTGTCTTTTAACATGGCCCAAAAATCACATTTGTCTTGTTTGAATTGTGTTTAGTAGTTCTCTTTTCATTTTTAGTTGTTTTAAAACTTTATCATTTGTTTTCTTTTCCTTCCATCCAATTCTACCTATTCTTCTATATATCCACATTTCAAAGGCTTCAACTCTCTGTTCTGTTTTCTTGTCTAATGTCCATGTTTCTGCACCATATAGGAATATTTAGAAGATGTAACATTTTGCTATTCTTAGTTTTAGCCCTGGTGTTATTTGTTTTGATGTTAGTATGTTCTTCATGGCATTAATATTACTTTTTGCCATTCCTATTCTTTTGTTTATTTCAGTTGTACATTTTCCATAACTGGTTATAGTATGTCCAAGATAGTTGTAATTCTGAACTGTCTCCAGGTCTATTCCTTCAATTTTGATATCCAGTAGTGGGTTTTGAGTATTTCCTTTGTTTATGATCATAGTTTTAGTCTTTTTTGATATTCATATCTAAGTCCATATTTGTTGCTTATCATGTTTATTTCATTAAGTAAGTGTTGTAGATCTTTAGGATTTTCTGCTAGTAGTACAGTATCATCAGCATATCTTAGGTTATTGATTATCTTTCCATTAATTTGTAGGCCTGGCATCTCTGATGTTTTTAAGGATTTGCTCAGTGTATAGATTGAACAAGCTTGGTGATAGGATGCATCCCTGTCTTACTCCTCCTTTTATATCAATGGGTGTAGAGTTCTCTTTGTTATATTTTATTATTGCTGTTTGCCCCCAGTATAGATTACATCCATAGCAACAACAAGATTTCAGTGAGTGCAAAAAGTGGGTGAGAAAAAGATTCAGTGAGCAGTGAGTGGAAAAAGATTTCAAGATGGTGTCCGTGTGTGGACAGTGTTTTCTGTTACAGCATGTGTTGTTTCGAAATACGCCGGTTACACGCGGTGTGATTCTTGGGATTAATATTCTACTCATACCTGTTGTGGTTGTTTAACTTCTTCTAGGCTGGTGGATGGTGGAAATTTTTGTTGTTAAGTGGGTATTTATCTTCTTTTCATTCGAGGATTGACCTATCGGTGATTGGTCATTGTTTTTCACTGTCGCGCCAGGGAGACAGAAATGTCCATTCCAAATTGTACAAAGTCTGCAACGGTGGATGGGGCAGAAGAGTCATCAATGACCAACGGCCCAGAAAGCGAAAACAGTAAAGTGTGTGGTACACAAGAGGCATGTTCAGGACACGAAAGACGAATGTGGCTGCCACCATGAAAGAGATTGGAGCATCATCACGTACTAGTCCAGAGGAAGCCATGGAGAGGAATTCGAACTTATGTCGGAGGAAAGATCTTAAAATAAGTACTTGGAATGTTAGGACTCTATATCAAGAAGGGAAATTGGAAAATCTGATTCAAGAAGCAGAATGAATAAATATAGTTATTTTAAGCATATCAGAGACAAGATGGAAAGAATGTGGGTACATAGAGGACGAAAAATGTAAATTTATATACTCAGGAAACACAAAAGAACATCAAAGGGGGGCAGGAATACTGATAAAAAGAGAGCTACAAAAATATATAAGTACCCACTGGACATACAGTGATAGGATTATACTAATCAAGTTGAAAGCAAAACCATTCGACATAGCAATAATACAGACATATGCACCCATAACGACATGTCTTGTTCATTTCCAAAAAGATGAGAAAATTGAAAGTAAATCTGGCAGGACCTCCTCACAGTTGCTGGCATCCAAGGCAACACTCACATGAAGGTGCTCAGCCCACTGACTTGATAAACACAAAGTGATATTCAGTGAAACTGTGCTGGTCTTCAACAACAGGAAGAGGCACAAACATGGGGTGATGTTGATGTAAAGCTAGAGGAAGTGTGTGGGAAAAATATAAATATAAAAAAAGTATGTGACAGCTTTACTAAGTCAGGACTGGGCAAAACTGTCAAATTATTTTATGCTTTCCACACTTACTACAGTTATTATTTTTATGTGATATTTTGTGTCCATTCTTTAACAAAAGAGGCAACCATGTCAATGATATGACTGTACATTTGATTACATTACACATGCTGATTGGTTAATATTTACGAGATGTAACATTTCATTCATCTTCAAGCAATATTTACAAACTGTAACATTGTATCATCAATATGGATTTATCATAGAAGAATCTTGTACTTGTTATAACTTTGAAATGAGCGAGGCACGTAAAGTATCATAGACAATCAGAAGTGCCCTATTTGTTGTCAATATTTATTTCAAAAATTGGTACAGCCTTTTCTTCTATTGCCTTCGCAATATGAGAGATCAGACAACACTAGACACAATATTCATGGCATCTGCCATCCACATCCTAAGTTGTGCTTCTTTCAAAGATAAGACACAACCAGAATGGAGGTCGGGAACATGTCCACATAAACAACACACGTGCTTCACTAGTGATGAATGAGTACAGTTGGGATTAAGTAAAGCCACTCCCAAAACAATCATTCTTGTGGTCTGACAGGGAACTTACTAAAGGAGGCTATGAATTCAGGTTGTAGCAGTCACTGCAGAGTGTAAGGGCTCAGGTTGTAGCAGTCACTGCAGAGTGTAAGGGCTCTGTAAGAGCCATGTGACCAAGCACTCCCAAACAAAGTATAAAAAAACAATATACCCAGCATTTTGATCCCTACACAAATTGCAAAGTTCATTCTATTGCAGAATGACAACTTACTCATAAGACTCTTTTGTTGATAGTTGAATAAAATTAATGAGGAAAAAAATGGATTCATCACCGCATTCAGGCTCTCCCAAAAAAGTTCACATCCTGATAGGATCTGAGAGACAAACTGTTTGTCTATAAATAAGACCAGTATCAGGTCACCATTTTTGGTGAGCAAAACTGATGTTTATGAGGTCATCAATAAATGCAGAGATTGACTTGAAATCATTATTGGCATGGCTAAAAATATAATACAAAGAACAACACTAGTTGAATGTCATTATAAAAAATTAACCACAAAAAACAAAACAAACCGGAGAACAGGTAGCCCAAACTAGACTTGAATCTATCTATCTATCTATTGTCCTTTCGAGCTGAAGACGACACATAGGACAGAACCACAATCTCAAAAACAGAAACCGTGCGTGCCAAAGTGGCACATATTGCAGAGATCACTGCTCATATATGTCTAAATTAATTCCTCAGTTGTGGTGCCATTATGCTCTAGTCATGGGATGGTATATACAAATCAGTCCTATCTGAAAAGTAATGTTTTTTTTAGTTGCTGAGCTTGCAGTGTGCTGAAATGCATGTCTCCCATGGCAAGATATTGTGCAGGAGTATATGTTTTTTAAAACCCTAGTTCAGGCTGCCTGTTGTTTGTGGAGATTTCTCCGAGTGCTGTTAAGATAAATCTCTGTCCTGTGTTATCTGTCAAATTATGATTATCACCATCATCAAGTACTGGGCCTGCTGGCGTAGGTGATCATGTCCCTCCACAACTTTCGATCTAGGCAGCTATTTATCAAATCTGTTGACCTTCTGCCAAGCCATTCTCTTAAGCTGTCTGTTATTTTTTCTTTGCTTCCCTCTATCTCTTTGTCCCTCAATTTTTCCAGTTGTTACAATATATTCCAATTGTTCTCTTCTCATTACATGGCCAAAAAATGATGATTGTTTCTTCCTAATAATATTATTATTATGATAATAAACTGATATAGCATACACAGCTTCCTAGTCTATAAACAAATGGAGAAAATTGTGAAGCTCAGTAATATAATTATTTTGGACATGCAATGGGAAATGTGAGGTGGGAATGGCAAAAGCAAGGAGGTATGTTCTTACATGACAACAAAGCTGAAACTGAGATTAAGTTCAGTCAATAATTTTATATAGAAAGTAGAACAGGTCCATCAGTCTTCTGCGCTTCTCTTATGTTTCCTAGTGTTTCAATATTCTATCAATACAAATTTTTCACAGACAGCCCTTGGGTCTGGTGCACTTGTAGGGTTTACTGATGGCTGGCTGTGTAATATTTTCTTATATTTTGATCTTTCTGTCTTATGACGTGGCCAAATCATTTTTGAAAAATTTTATGGATAAAGAAAAAGACAAATAATGAAATTTAGAAGGATCCAAAAAAATGGAGAGAGAACCGATAAAACTATTTATGTAGAACAACAATATTTTTTATAAAGAGACATAATAACCATGAACTGTCATGTGGTAAAGTGAAGGACTGAGACTGATAAACATCATAAGAAGTAGACAGTTTACAATCAAGGCTCAATAAGCGAAGTGACTCAGATGGCACAACAGGATGATGATGACAGAGGGTAAACTACACAGAAGTAACTAAAGTTATTGAGGAATGTTTCAAGCCTACCACAGATAAAGAGTTGTGTCAGAGGGTAAACTACACAGAAGTAACTAAAGTTATTGAGGAATGTTTCAAGCCTACCACAGATAAAGAGTTGTGTCAGAGGGTAAACTACACAGAAGTAACTAAAGTTATTGAGGAATGTTTCAAGCCTACCACAGATAAAGAGTTGTGTCAGCTTTGGCTCAGGCATACAGGGAAAATAAGAAAAACCACAAAACTGACTCATCTTACCCTCCTATCCCAATCATGGCAAAAGATGTGAATAAAGAAAAGGAGTGCACAAAAACTGAGCCCATTTTATGTAGACAATCCAGAAAATTGCCACATCTGCAGACCTTACTGACTGAACTCTGCAAGCACCACAGGGTTGCCATGCAGTGGATCCCATCTCACTGTGGAATACCAGGAAATGAGAAAGCAGATCAGTTAGCAAAGGAAGGTTCAACAGGCACACAACCAGATGCACCGGTTACATACCATCATACATCAACAGATAATCAAATCAATCAGAGGACCACAAGCCCCAAATCAGGATACCTTTCATAATATGAATAGATATGAACAAGTTATCATTATACGCCTCAGAACAGGACACAATCGACTCCACAGTCACATGTATACAAAATTAAAGATCGGCACCTCAACTACTTGTACATGTAGCCAGGCGTTCCAGACTGCTGAACACATACTTAAAGACTGCACTGAATATAGTAGGCTGAGGAAAATCCATTGGCCCATAGATACAACACTACAGACAAAACTATATGGGCCACTGCAAGAATTACAAAGAGAGTAAAATGTAGACAGGAAACGGCATTGCAGATATAGACAATACTTCAGGCGAACGAAAGATAGACAGATGTAGAGAATTCAATATTTTCAAAAATAATTTACTAAAGCACTTTTTCATAACTTAGTCAACTTTAACATTTTTGGTACTCCGATGTGAGTGTGGCTGGAATAGACAGTTCAATCATGAACTAAATCAAGTGGATGGCACAGAGTGAAAGATTGTTTCACACCAGAAGTGAGGTCTAACACAACAGATGAAGATAGCCTGATACAGCAAACAAATAGTAAACATAAAAAACCCAACAGATGAAGATAGAGCCTGGTAAAGCAAACAAATATTAAACATAAAAAACCCAACAGTTGAAGATAGCCTGGTACAACCAACAAATATTAAACATAAAAAACCCAAGAGATACAAATAGCCTGGTAGGAGTCACACAAAATTAAGCCTGGTACAATTCAATAGACAAGGAAGCCCAGTACAGTTACATACCATCAGAAGAAATAGATAACCAACTTAATCAGAATATCCCCAGTTGCAAATCAAGACATCTGCTATAATATAAATAGAGGGGAACTTCTTCTTCTTTCCTTCTTCATCTGCCTTTCAGCGTTGAGGGGAGATATAATTTGCGGTCTTTTGCTCTGCTGTTCACCTCTGCTGCTGTTATGTTTCCTAGTGCTTCTAATATTCCATCGACCCATCTTTTTCGTGGTCGACCCTTGGGTCTGGTGTTCTCACAACGTTTGTTGAAAGCTCGTTGTGTTGTGTTTTGTTCTTTCTGCCTTGTCACGTGGCCAAACCATTTTATCTGTTGCTTCCTTATATATTCTATGGCGGGGGCTACTCCTAGCTTTTTTCTCAGTTCTTCATTTCTGATCTTGTCTCTCAGACTGTTTCCTGTCATTCGTCTAACACATTTCATCTCTGTAAAAGTTATTTTTCTTATTGTTCTTGCATCTAGGGTCCAGGTCTGGCATTGGTAGCACAACGTTGGGATGAAAATTGTATTGTATAGTGCTCGTTTTGCGTCCAGAGTTATTTCCTTGTTGGACAATAGTGGTGATTACTGTTCGATGATTTGACAAGCTTTGTAGCATCTTGATTCTATCTCTACCGTTTGAGAATTATCGTTTGTCACTAGACTTCCTAGGTATTTGAATTCCACTACTTGTTTTAGTTGTCTGCCTTCTATAGTTATGTTGATGTTCTGTTTAATTTTGGCGAACAATAGAGGGGAACAAGTTATCATTACACACCCCAGAACAGGACACAATCAACTTCATAGTCATGTGTATACAAAATTCAAGATTGGCACCTCAGCCACATGTATATGTGGACAGGTGCCCCTGACTGTTAACACATACTCTAAGACTGTACTGAATATAGTAGACAGAGGAAAATCATTGGCATATAGATACAACAATACAGGCAAAACTATATGGGTGTCTGCAAGAATTAAAAAAGAAAGAATAAGTATACAATAAACAGACATAGACAATACTTCAGGCACACGAAAGATACATGTTTTTTAAAGCTAAGTCAGCTGGAGAGAACAAAGATGCATATGAATCCATGTTTACTATAAGAATTTATTTTACAATACAACAGAATATAGAAGAAACTCTACATAAGTTAAGATACAGTCAGAAAAATGAAAATCAGACAAGTATTTCCTTTAAATGTTTTCAAGATTTCCTCTCGATAAGCAAGAAATAAAGAAAAAATAGTATGTCATATATTTTACAAAATTATTTAACACACATAAGCAGATCTTAAAAACTGACTGAAATGTTTTCCTTGAACAATCACAGCCGGCCATTTAAATGAACACCAAGAACTCAAACAAATGAGCACTCATGTCATGTACTTACACCTGTCACTGCCTAACAATTAAGCAGTCTTTAATATAAATTTCAATGTGTAAATAATTTTCTGAATACCTAAGAACTTATTGTATAATACAAAATAAGAAAATGAACAATTTCATCATTATTTTTGATTAAATAATATTACCATTTCCAAATGATCAATTTATACACAAAAAATAAAGATAAATACATGTTTTAAAGCAATGCTGTCATGTGCAGTACGGAAACTGATAATACAGCATCCACAATAACCATTCTGCAGAGATAGTTTCCAAACAGCAAAAGCCACAGTTCTATAAACATATTTTAAAAATGATGCAGTGAATGAGTTTATAACTGTCAGTAACTCAGAGCTGACTAAGACTCTAGTCTACCCCAATATGGTGGCTCCATAGTGATGCTAAGCGACCACAATAGCAGGACTTTAAGAAAAAAAGCAAACCCAGATAGATGTAAAAATAAACAGTGAATAGGCCAATGTGTCTGGCCAACAATAGCAAATATCAAAGCTTAACTTCACAATGCAAAAAACGTTATTTTTGGCTTCAACAAAGATTCATGTTCCAAAACATAAGTTCTCAGTCAGACTGATATTATCTTGCTCCATCGAAAACAAAGAGTTGAGCAGGGCAAACTTTCTCTCCCACTGAAAGAAGCTATAAAGAAAAATAAACCCTCATCTATTCCAGCCTGCTTGCTAGCCTCTACATCAGCACCAAAAAGTTTCAGTTGTGCTACAGTTCACAGCACATTTGTGACACTTTTCTGTCTCACCAACACATCCAATATTGTCACTGACTAATTAGAAGACTATGCCTTGCTTCTGAGATCTCTACTCACTTTGGAAGAGAGATTTAACATGTTTTCAGGATGGGGTAGGTGGGGTAAGAACTTTTGATCATCTCTGGCTCACTAATGCCAGCAACAACAGAAGATGCCTCCTTCCAGCTCATTTAACCCATCTCAACTGTGTCTCACTCATGCTGCTTATTAACAAGGCCACTATATATATGCGCATAATCACGTACCAATGTATATGATATATGACGTAAAGTTTTTTTAAAATTATCTTTATGGCACTTACCCAATTTTCTGGGGGAGTGGGGTGCTTGGTAAGTGTGAGATGATTCTGGAGAATAATGGCAGCATGCCTAGTGAAACTGCCAGCCATTAGAAAATGTTAAAAACC
Source organism: Megaustenia siamemsis (assembly GCA_032433765.1). Lineage (NCBI taxonomy): Eukaryota > Metazoa > Mollusca > Gastropoda > Stylommatophora > Ariophantidae > Megaustenia > Megaustenia siamemsis. The sequence continues at coordinate 21,643,956 of JAVIAB010000025.1, read as the reverse complement.
TGTTGACCATGGTGTATGTAAATGAACCTTGAACCTATGTCTACCTAAATGAAAAATATGCCAATCAAACAATTAACTTGATCACTGTTTCTGCATATTTACTGTGTGAAACCCTGAACTACCTGATTGTTGCCTATTTATTTAATATCTTTAATTAATTACCGACGTCCATTTATAGTAGAAGCCACGATAGCTCAGTGATTAGTGAACTGGACTACAAAGGACAAGAGGTCAGGTTTGATCCTGATCGACGGCTTCCGGGTTCACCCAGCATTAAATGGGTACTAGATTTTTCTGGGGAAGTAATACAGCAAGGGCATAATACCGACCACATTACCCCAAAAATCATGAGCCCAAGGCCTGTAAAAATTATGATCACCAATACCATATTCCCCACGCGTCTCTTAGTGTGACAAGGCTCAGTACTTAACTTTTATTCATAGTAAACTTCAGGTAGATTAAAAAGTATAACACCAATAGCGTGGTAAATGATCATTTTAATTGTTATTACACAGATAAGATAGATGGTGCATTCTAAACAATTGTTAAAACTTCTTTTGATTTTTGTTGACTAAATTCCCAAAATGTGTTATTATTCATTTACTGACAGTTGCCATTGGCAATAATCTGTCTCATTCAGTGGATTTGTGTACTGGAAGCATGATATTTGTATCTGTATGCAATATATCCTGACATGATCTCATTAAGAAACAGTATAAATGTTATCCTGGCGTAAGAGTAAGGGTGATCTTTTCCCTTTACATTATATTTAGTTTAGTCTGAAACTTTGTCCATTTTACTTATGTACTGCCAAGTTTGGGTGTCAAGGCATAGTTTTTGTCATATTACAAGTTTAAAATGATCATGATTGTATTTATGAATAGTTTTTCCCCCGTCTTAGGAATGAAAATAGGGCAGTTGCTTAGTAACAAAATGGTTAAAGTATCAACAATATATATGAAATATATTTGTATTAACATCTTTAAGCCTGTATATTTTCCAAATATGTTTTTCAGCAACTGAGAGGCAAGTTACATGTTCTCTCACAATAATACTTAGTCTCAAAAAGTGGTCACCTCTAAGATAATCCCTATGCCTCAATTTAAAATCCTCCAGCTGACCAAGGAAGCCACCAAGTTTTAGTGCCACTGTTCTACAGGAATGTTAACTCAATACTGTTACTGTCAATAATGATTATGTCACTGAATAAAATGACAAAATAAACATAGTCTCCAACTAAATATATAATTTATCAACAGCATTTTGTGCACTTTTGACATCTGTGTACCCAAAAAAGATAAAAAAACACAGCAAGCGACTGTAATTACATTTAACGAACAAAAACTGTAATTATAGTTGATACAATCTTGACAGAATTGAACATTATCACACCTGGCCATATATAAGGGCACCATAGTTGGACTGGTCCAAGTGACAGGCATAATTCAGACAAAGTAAGTTTGGAAGTGCAAGGCTAGTTAAATAGCACAACAACCTTACTGTTTGACACAATAACCATTTGTCCTGTCTGGAATGTAGTTTTTCATTCTGGGGCCTACACAATAATGATTTGAGTCGACAGCTCATCTTCAATGCATAGTGGACAACTCCATAGTGCTCAGATCCCTTCCTCAGCACATATCCCAGTATGATACACACCTGCCACATTTTAGTGAAAGCACTGAAGATGACTTCAGCTCAATTGCACAAACTCCCTAAACAATACTAAAGGTCTGCTGACTGCAGTACTATCTATCTATATTCTATTGACCTTTCAAGCCGTAGCCGGCCCATGGGGCGTAGACCAAGATACTCCCTCTTTTATCTGAATTTTGTTCTAGCAGTTTCTTTTAAAGATATTTTATCAAATCTCGCCATTTGTCTCTGTTCTGTGCTAGCAGCTCTATCTCATTAAGGCAGCTGATTCCTGCTGCTCTTGCCTCTCTCATCAATGTTCTTCTCAGTGTCTCTCTGGGTCTTCCTCTTTTTCTCTTACCTGTTGTTTCCTACATGAGGGCTTGCTTTGCTATTCGGTTACAGGTCTACGTTTCATTAACAAAAATCGTTTTTACGATCGCGGCTTGTTAAACCTCTGATCAACGGTTCTATGCCAAGCCGGAGAAAAATAATTCCTCCATCTTGGATACAACCGGAAGCTATCTAACCGGAGTACTAGAGGAATAGAATTAATAACAAATAACCTATCTTGTGACATGCTCGTACCTACATAATTCCGTTTACGGACTTTCTCATAGAAGTGTGGTTTTTATGAGAAGTCAATGATGTTAAAATAACACATTTCCAAGGTTTGTATTTCACATCCTACCTCTGTTTTGTTGATGTTTCACAAGCATATAAGAATTATATTATTATTACTACCACCATGGCAAAACCCATCCAAATCTGACAATCTAGATTTATATTACAAAAAGGACAACATTTCTAAAAACATTCTGAAAAAGTAAGTCATAAATTAACTATTGACACAACTGCTGACAAGTTTCTAAATGCCTTCAAATGCAAGTGTTACAGAAGAACATTTAGAATACCAAGGGCAAGGAAAGAACAAACTTGTTCATTTTGCAAAAACGTAATACTTCAAAATAAGAAAAAAAAAAGTAATAAAACAAAAACAAGGTAAATATAATATTTTGGCTAAATAAAACATTTTGGCTAAAAAAAACGATCACTATGGAGTGCAAGGTATTAGGTAGATGAGAAAAAGGTGAGGAAAGTTGGTGCAAGATATCACGTCCAACACAGGACAGAGAAAACCTGTCACAGGAACCAGGTTTCAGCAAGGACAGTAAGATGAGGTTATCAATCAAACAATGCACATTCTAGACAAGCAAAACTTGTATCTCAACCCCTTGGGTAGCTGGCTGGATAATAAATTAATTTCTGAAATGTTTTCAAATAAGAGACACACACCTCCTCAATGACTAGAATGGCTAACTATACAACTGTGTAGCTCAGTGATACTAGCAATGGATCGTTACACTTTATGGTTTGTGTTAAATCATATTTTCAACAGCTCAGACTAGAAATTTTTTTTAATATGGATGTGAGTATTCCTTTTATGAAACACATTGATATATTTTTCTGTATTATTTTAGTCATCCATTATGTTCTATCAAAGAACACCAGAGCAACTTTTAAACAGATTTATTTCAATACTTTAATCAAACTGCAGTACATAAAACAGAGCAACACAACCTGCTCAAATCTCATGGCAAAATGTTGAAACATACTTTATGGTCATAATACAAAAGTCACCACTCATAACAGATTCCTCAACATTGCACTATTTCAAAAAGAGCAACACACTCTACAGCCATATCTGTACAGCAACAACATCATAGACAGCAAAATGATGCACAAAGTTGTGAAGGGGAAAAAAAAAAAAAACTTTTTATTGAACAAATTCATCATTTATAGCATGGGTGGCTGAATGGATAACTTGTCGGGCTCCAAACCATGAGAACACCGGTTCAAATCCCAGTAGGGTCTACATTTTTTTTCCCCATTGGGGGGTGTGGGAGGGGGCACAAATATAAACTCAGACCCAAACTCATCACAGCAACTGCACAGGACATGCAGGTTTTACCGGTCCCTTAAGTCCACCCAGACAAAGTCCCCCCAGTAAAGGGAAAACACAGTAAAGAAGATATTTACATTAATTTAAAGCACATGAGCAGGCAACAGAAAGACAAGAACAGAAGGAGAGTAATTAAAACAACTAATATGTCTATATGAACATTGTTATTGAATTAGCATGAACACGTTTCCTTTCATGATATGAACCACCTGAAAATTCTACATATTGGACCCAGTACATCATAAGCTATGCCCTACACCGTCAAGCCATTCTATGTGGACTTACTTTATTCATTAAGCAATGAACCTCATTCCAAGTGCCACCCTTCAAGGTGCAAGGAATAAATCTCCTTCAAATGAAGCTTAAATGTGTTGGCTGATACATTCTGTAAATGTAACGTTTTTGAGCACCTATATTTTAATATCTTTTTCATGTCAATTTTAACGAGTTATAATTTACCACACCAACATCATATGAGAGTTCCTATGATAAAACCTCTGCATGTATGCCAAAGTGTGTGGCTTTAGAAAATACTATCTACTAAGGAATTGTAAGACAAAATATAATATACATTCCTTCTTTCAGATATGCTATCACCATAGAAATTAATATTACCTGAGTTTTAATATCACACCTGTATTTAAATGCGTCTCATACGACAGATAACATTAACGTTACTGGCTTATCTTGAATCAAGAATTACATCTCCCTCCCTACTGTGTTGCTGCCCCATTTTAAATTTAAAAAATGTAATTTTTAACAACATAAGATAAAAATGTCAACAAAGTCACAAATCACCATCTTCATTATACACTGACATGAAAATATTTCTAACTTGGATCAATGTCAATATTGTAAATAAAAAAGGTAAGCATACACATTCTATATCTGGAAATGCATTACAAATTTTGCAGTAACTACCAGTCCTTTGAGATTAAAATCTGCTTACTGTTTTAAAGACCTCGATAAAATGCTTATTATTATAAATGAGTTAACTTGACAGTACATATCAAATTAGAGAAGCACCGCTGGAAACAAACTACACAAGTGCAATTATCATTGAAATGGTTTTCTGAGTAAGTATGATTCCCCACACTGACTGGCTTCTAGGTCCATCCAGCCTCTAATGGTTACTGAGGATTTTTGTCTGGGAATCCAAAAAGTGACATTGGCCTTAAAAATATGACCACTACATCACATCCCTGCACACTAGGCTTAAGGTGATGTGAAGAGGTTTTTTTTCCCTTTTCTTTGTCTTCAGAAAAGAAGATTAATGTTAGTATGAAACAAGCAAATCAGAAGAATACCATTATACACCTCTAACAGACAAAGTAGTCTTTTAAAAACTGACACGAGAATGGCTACCAAATGACAAAAAGCAGATGAGAAATCTAGCCAATCTGTATCAAACTGTCATATACCCCCATCAAATAATTTTAAAAAAGGCACACAAAAAAAACATGATAAAACACTTGAGGACAACTTGATGACACTGGATGTTCCTAGACTTAAAGCAGATTTGGTTAAAAGTGTCCTGTACCTACAACAAATTATACAATATTTTTTTTTTAAATAGGAAAATAGGATGATGTTAAAAAATATACAATAATGGTACAGGCATATTATGTAACATAATAGAGGATGTCACTGCCATTACCAAGATCTCTTGATGTATATACAAACCAACACCATCCACTGTCTGCCTCTAGCAACACTAATGACCTAGCGTCTCATCAAAATTTAAAGTGCTCAGTGGCCATATCAATGGCCCATCTAAACTTGTCTCTTTGAGTTTTGTTGTAGACCTTCTCCAGTGGGATGCCATACTTCTTACACCTGAGGAAACCAGGAAATGGTTACAACACAAATCATTTGTCACTCACTGAAACAAACACGAATTATGTCTCCCATCATAAAACAAGTCAACTGTCACAGTCACCAAAGAAATTGTATATCCCACTACTTAAAAGCAAGTAAGTTGTCACAAACATCTGCCTATTTCAACACAAATCAATTGTTACAGTCACTAAAGAAACATGTTAAGTCTGCCTATTTCAACACAAATCAATTGTTACAGTCACTAAAGAAACATGTTACGTCTGCCTATTTCAACACAAATCAATTGTTACAGTCACTAAAGAAACATGTTACGTCTGCCTATTTCAACACAAATCAATTGTTACAGTCACTAAAGAAACATGTTAAGTCTGCCTATTTCAACACAAATCAATTGTTACAGTCACTAAAGAAACATGTTACGTCTGCCTATTTCAACACAAATCAATTGTCACAGTCACTAAAGAAACATGTTAAGTCTGCCTATTTCAACACAAATCAATTGTTACAGTCACTAAAGAAACATGTTACGTCTGCCTATTTCAACACAAATCAATTGTTACAGTCACTAAAGAAACATGTTAAGTCTGCCTATTTCAACACAAATCAATTGTCACGGTCACTAAAGAAACATGTTACATCTGCCTATTTCAACACAAATCAATTGTCACAGTCACTAAAGAAACATGTTAAGTCTGCCTATTTCAACACAAATCAATTGTCACAGTCACTAAAGAAACATGTTACAACCACCTATTTCAACACAAATCAATTGTCACAGTCACTAAAGAAACATGTTAAGTCTGCCTATTTCAGCACAAATCAATTGTCACAGTCACTAAAGAAACATGTTACAACCACCTATTTCAACACAAATCAATTGTCACAGTCACTAAAGAAACATGTTACGTCTGCCTATTTCAACACAAATCAATTGTTACAGTCACTAAAGAAACATGTTACGTCTGCCTATTTCAACACAAATCAATTGTTACAGTCACTAAAGAAACATGTTAAGTCTGCCTATTTCAACACAAATCAATTGTCAGTCACTAAAGAAACATGTTAAGTCTGCCTATTTCAACACAAATCAATTGTCACAGTCACTAAAGAAACATGTTACAACCACCTATTTCAACACAAATCAATTGTCACAGTCACTAAAGAAACATGTTACGTCTGCCTATTTCAACACAAATCAATTGTTACAGTCACTAAAGAAACATGTTACGTCTGCCTATTTCAACACAAATCAATTGTTACAGTCACTAAAGAAACATGTTACGTCTGCCTATTTCAACACAAATCAATTGTCACAGTCACTAAAGAAACATGTTAAGTCTGCCTATTTCAACACAAATCAATTGTCAGTCACTAAAGAAACATGTTAAGTCTGCCTATTTCAACACAAATCAATTGTCACAGTCACTAAAGAAACATGTTACAACCACCTATTTCAACACAAATCAATTGTCACAGTCACTAAAGAAACATGTTACGTCTGCCTATTTCAACACAAATCAATTGTGACAGTCACTAAAGAAACATGTTACGTCTGCCTATTTCAACACAAATCAATTGTTACAGTCACTAAAGAAACATGTTACGTCTGCCTATTTCAACACAAATCAATTGTCACAGTCACTAAAGAAACATGTTAAGTCTGCCTATTTCAACACAAATCAATTGTCAGTCACTAAAGAAACATGTTAAGTCTGCCTATTTCAACACAAATCAATTGTTACAGTCACTAAAGAAACATGTTAAGTCTGCCTATTTCAACACAAATCAATTGTCACAGTCGCTAAATTTTTTTTTTTTTTTTTTTTTTTTTTTTTTTTTTTTTTTTACTAAAGAAACATGTTATGTGCCCCTATTTTAAAAAAAAATCAACTGTCAGTCACTAAAAAAAAATCCTCAACACAAAACAAGCTGCTCCCACTAGGATACAAACAACAACTTTTCCAGTAACATTTACATAATGCCACAGGGTGTGACTAAGCTATAGGCAATGAAGTCACAATGCAAAGACTTTCTTGATATCAAGGGATCTTTTTGTCCTTCCCAGCTGGGAGAGAAAAACTAGGTTAACTAGGTTGTCTACATCAACAAGTTGCACATTTGTGGAGTCATTTGATTCTATGAGACCAACAATGTTACTTCCATCACTAGAACTGATATTGTAGCAAAGTCTGGTGGTAAGATGGAAGCTTAAATGACTGACCAACAATGAGGTAGGCCCTTTCACACACAAATGATAAGAGCCTAATGTGGCAAAGTATACTTTGCTCTCCCAACAACATTATACACAATGGCATATTCTTGACAATAAAGTGCTAAACAACAAACTATATGGAATAATATGCATCTCAGCTTATTCTGTCCTCCACTATTTTTCCTTTCATTAACTCTTTCCATACAGAAGCTTTTTATCAATGCAACGGAAGCGACTTCAGAGGCAAAACGTTTCATGGTCTTGAGAATCAATCTACATATTTATATTTATCTAACATATAACATATTATATATGAATTTTTAGATAATTGAACAAGGTATTAGATTTCACTAATACCAAGATGATAAAAGACATGTAAAAAAGAATATGGTTTGATGACGGTTCACACTAATCAAATTGAGAGTGGCGCACTATGTGGCGAAGCGTACAGAAAGAGTTAAGATGCCCGCTTTTGGCCCAAATTTTCCTAAATTCAGCAGCTATTTGAGTAAAACAATCTTTAACAACGAATAGTAAATCTCCTTTATGTGACCTGTACATTACAACATGAGAGTACATTAACCACTTTCTTCCTAATGCACCATAATCCACTGTTTATTTCTTGTTTCAACAGATATCAATTATTCGAAATAGGAAGACATAACATGCTTCTTAGTGACTGTGACATTTGATTTGTTCTGGACTAGGTGAATGTTCACCAAATTCAAAATAGGTACAACCAGCCTATGCCACTGTACACTGGACAATATGACTACAAAACATGTTCTACAGGATTGCCCCCAGTACACAGACATGAGAAGAGCAATGTGGTCCACACCGACCTCCCTGGAAGAGAAACTAAATGGGGCAATCGAATCGCTTAAACAGACAGCTGACTTCATAAGAGAGTCTGGAATCCTTCTCTGATTGAGTCTTGACCGCAAAGACAGAGAGAGATATCTCATTGCAGTGAATTTAGACACTTTTTTTTACATGGCACAGGTAGCTAAAAATTAATCAATATGAAACTACACTAAATTTGCTAAAGTTCCCTTCTCTTCAAGACAAATGGTGGATTTGTAACATTTTCAAATGTTTGTATGAAAAGCTTCAAAATTTGATCATGTAGATCTCCTTGTGTTTTTTTAGCTTCCATGATGAGATTGGGTCATCAGATTTTGATGATTTTGATGAAGACTATGTGAAATTTCTCTGTCTAGTTTTAGCTCTCGTTGATCGTTGATCAGAGGTTTAACAAGCCGCTATTGTAAAAACAATTTTTGTTAATGAAATGTAGATCTGATACAGAATGTGGACATGTGATGAGAAGAGATAATGACCAAATAGCATAGCAAGTTCTCATGTGGGAAACAACAGGTAAGAGGAAGACCCAGAGAGACGCTGACAAGAACATTGATGAGAGAGGCAAGAGCAGCAGGAATCGGCTCCCTCAATGAGATAGAACTGCTTGCACAGAACAGAGACAAATTGTGAGATTTTGACAAAATATCTTTAAAAGAATTGAAAACTGCTGGAATAAAAATTTAGATAACAGGAGTATCTTGGTCTACACCCTATGGGCTGGCTACGGCTCGAAAGGTCACTAGATAGATAGATGTTGAAAGTGATTTACATATAGGTTCTATTCAATGTAGAAGTGAGTCTAATAGTGATTCAGTTTCATGTGATGGAGACACTATGTGCTTTTCCACTAATTTTCATAAATTTGACAACCCTTACAGATTTGGTTATGGAAGGCCCCGGTATCACTGCAAACAAATTAAAATCCATAATTTCTCAACCGCCCGTGCCAGTGTAATCATCCAAATTAATATCTCATCTCCCAAACAAAGAAAGGTAACTGTAGTCCCCATCGTAGCAGTCTCAGCACACGCCAAAAGACATAAGGCAAAACCGCGCAGAAAGTGAACACAGCCAACTGTTCCCTGTCATACGATATCATTCATCGTAAGCAATTGGAATATCAAAACATGATCAAAACGGATGAGACACAGCTCACGGTGTGCACAGAGCACTTAACTCAGTAGCTCCTGCAACAAGCCGGACTTGGAATATGAGGAAACTGCAACAAGGAACACTTTTTATGCATAGCAACATGTTAATATTTTGATTATATTTTGACTGAGCACCTTCATTTTTTTCTGCAAAAAATGCTTTTTCTTGTCGGTCTACTAGCTATATGTTTAATTGTGAATATACTCAAACTTACAGAGTAATCAGTCATGGTTTTTATTAAACTTCATGCAATTCTCATTCTAAATTAATTTTCTTGGTTTAGTATGTTCAACCACTACTTTTTAATAGTTTTTTAAAGATGGTATGAAGCACTTTATTACATAGTCAAGGGTAATTATACCCCTCCCCCCTTTTTTTAAGGAATTAAAAGGTTAAAGTCTTGAAATTATTATTTATATAAGAGACTGACGAGGAGAATGAGACTGAGACTCTAAGAACTGGAAGTCACAGATATCAATAACAATAAACATAAATACTTTGCACATGTTTTGAGAATGACTGAACATGGGTGTGTCTGTTGAAACAGTAAAGGCTCAATCAGTGATGTGAGCTAAGAACAGGTCATACACCCAGTAACCAACACCTACACCTGTTAAATTAGCAGGCACCGAAACCACCATATGAAAACTGGATCACTTGCAAGTACACTGCCCCAACAAAACAGGCTTGCAATACCACCATAATAGGTTAAATTAATCCTATTACTTAGCTGTGAAGAACAAAACAATAAAAATGACTATCAAGAAGATACAGATTTCTATTAATGGATGCTTGCACAAAATAAAAAGATCAAAGACAAAATCAGTGACTTAAATTGTGTGAAAGTACCAGTCAAATACCAGTGGAAAATATAATGAAGACGATGACACTGGATAGGACACACGCAGTTGAAGCCAACTGAAAGTATTTACACATAAGCGCTTTTTTTTTTTTTTAAAAAAAGGAATCTCCAGGGTTGGAGACAGAGGGAAAGGCCAAAATATACCATATAGAGGATGGAGGAAAATGGAATAATCTTATGAGAATGGCAAGAAACAGGACAGCTTGAAAAGTGTTCGTGGAAGACCTATGCTCCACATGAAAATAAAAAGATGTTACTACCACCATGATACTACTACACCGCCCCAACCTAACAGGCTAGCGATGCCAGTAACTTCCAACACATCCAATGACTGACAACACACACTTCTCACTAAAAGTACAACTGTAGATTAAATACTCATTTACTCAACAACAGCCTCACAAAATTCTGTCAATCATGAGATACTCACCATGCCACAGAGATTCTTGGATCCAAGTAGTTTAGCTTGGAGGTTCCCAAGGCAATCTCTTTATTTTCATCCTACAAAAATATCACTTCTATACTTTAGACAAATACATAATTAAATGAAAAAATTGGCAACAAATGTAGGAGATGGTGACATGTAGAGTGTTTAAGTGAGAGGTAAAGAAGTAACAAGTTAATAAAGACTTCTAACACCATGAAACGGTTTGGCTATGTATCTCTATCATCTGGCCTAGCAAAGACCATTCTGTAAGGAACTGTGAGTGGAGCAAGAAGGAAAGGTAGGTAAAGAAAGAGATGGGATGATAGCATCAAAGATGCATCGTTTACAGAGTCCTAGAGAATGGCTAAAGATAGAGAGAACTGGCATTTCTGCTCTAGTCTTGAATTCATTCCATGGTATAAAAAGTATTTACAAATGCATCTAGTTTATTTTCTATTTCTTCCGGAGTTGAAGGCGTGTCTCCCAGTACCAGAGCTGGAAGTTGTCAGCGACCCACAGCTGATGGCTTGCGCCAGGATCAGTGAACCAAAACCATCCAGACCCTGCTCCACCTCTCCGTGGTGCCTCCAGCAACAGACTAACCTGTCTAGTCTTGCCAAGGTGAGTAGAGATCGAAGTTGGAAGACAACCCGGTACTCAAATATGTCGTGCTGAAGTCGGATGTGTTGGGCCGGATGGCGCAAATATAACAGTTACACTGCAAACCACAACACAACGCAGACACGTCCACTTAACATCCTTTTAAGGGCGGATGATAAAGAGGAGTTCTACAGTCTACGAATACTCTAGAATACTTTAGTTATCGGGCGAACGTAAGCAAGCAAGCAAATGCATCTAGTTTATTTTCTAGTTCTTCAGTTGTTTTCCAGCTCTCACAAGTGTAAGTAAGGGTGGATAAAACTATGGGGAACCAATGATGATCTCAAACACCCTCTGATTTCCATCTATATGGTCCACTTAAAGATGCCCTCCGTGGAACAAGGTTTGATGATGATGAAGGAATGATTCATGCAGCGAAGAAATGGCTACACGATCAAGACAAAGACTGGTACAGACTAGGAATACAAGCACTTGTTGCGAGCTGGTGTAGAGCTGTACAAGAGGATGGGTATTATGTTGAATGATACCGATGTTTACATAACATATCCATATATAATGTGTAAAAATGTCATACTTTTTGAATTAACGGTTCCAGAGAACATCGATGTGGTGCATTACTTTCTGAATGCACTAAGTACATTTGATTTGAGAATCCTGAGTTTTGTTTTTGCGCTTAGTAATTTGGATTTCATTTCCATATTTTATCAAAGTTTCTCAAAGTCATTGCCCTGCTATTCTAATTTCTTTCTTTGCATCTCCTTAATCAATACAGCTTCCAAAGTATACAAAGTGATCTACTTCTTCCACTGCTTTACCTTCTAGGTATATATTTTTCTCTGTACAAATTTTATCTTTTACTACTGTAATCTATTTTTGATTGATCTCAAATCCTATTTTCTTAGCCATTGATGATAATGCATGTGCGTGTGTTCTTGCATTATGTTCATTTCACTACTGATAAAAATCAGCAAAATTAAGGCTCTCTACTTGAGGCTCAAGAGTTAATCTGAAGCCTTCGTTACCTGTACAGCATCTCATCTCTGCATTAAGAAATTATGGCTTTTCCAAATAACAAGGGACATCCTTGTTTCACTCTGGTTTCAATCTGGAATTACTCACTTAATACTGCCTCTGTATGAACTGCACAAGAGAAGCTAGTGTTCAGATATTTGATGAAAATATTTTGTAGGTGGCACTCTCAGTTTGCTCCACAATGAGTCTCCATGTATGCTGTTGAAAGCCTTTATGAAGTCAATAAAATTTAGAAGATATGGTTTCTTCACTGGCTACTACACGATTAAAAAAAAAAACCTACATATAAGGAGAAAGACGAACTGACCTTATCTGTGGCCTGCACTTCCAACTTTGTGAACTGGTCCTCCAGTCTGGCAAGTGTCTTCTTCTTTTTCTCATACAGTCTGCAGAGACAATTTATTGGTCATCTTGAAAAACACATTCATTTGTGACAATCTTTACACAATGTATGCTCACTATATAAACAACAAAAACAGCCCAACACCTGCCCAGCTCTATAAATGTCACTACCTATATTGCAAGCATGCTGTAATAATATTTATTGTAAAAATATTCCCCTTCATATGTTTGTACACAAAAACTCAAAATGAATTAAATTAATAATGTCAAGCCCTAGTAATTGAATGAGTTTTCCTGCGACTAAAGCTCTCGTGAATTTGGCAAACCACCATATATAGTGCAGTCTCTCTATTTAGTACACAAATCATTCAAGGAATCTGAACAGCAACTTGTATGAATAGTGAACTATCCACCCCTCAGAAATATGGTATCATCTCTTTCAGACTTCTGATGTTAAATATTACAACCTCTATAATTAATATATATTCACAGAAGATCAATCACTCCATTCTCCACATTAGCTCCTGATAATCAAATAGGTGATAATCATCTTGCTGGGGTTTGGTAATTCCACTCCCTTTATCTTTGGGAATGTTCTCTTCAACAGTGCTCATGAAAGCAAAACTGAAGTAAAAAGCTGAAGTGAATGATGAATGTGACTAGACTGTGCCATTGAAAGCAGAGTTGAAGTGAATGGTGAATGTGATCAGACAGTGTAAATGAAAGCAGAGCTGAAGTGAATGGTGAATGTGACCAGAAAGTGTAAATGAAAGCAGAGCTGAAGTGAATGATGAATGTGACTAGACAGTGCTAATGAAAGCAGAGCTGAAGTGAATGATGAATGTGACCAGACAGTGCCAATGAAAGCAGAGCTGAAGTGAATGATGAATGTGACCAGACAGTGTAAATGAAAGCAAAGCTGAAGAGAATGAAGAATGTGACTAGACAGTGTAAATGAAAGCAAAGCTGAAGTGAATGATGAATGTGACCAGACAGTGCCAATGACAGCAACACTAAAGAGAATGATGAATGTGACCGGTCAGTGCCAAGGGAAAGCAAATATGAAGTCAACTTACGTTTTTGTGCGAACAGACTTCTCCCTCTTGTAATCTGCCTTGATGTTTTTAATTTCTTTCTTCACTTCCTTGATTTCAGCTTTCTTGGAATCAATCTGTACAAGGAGGAAAGTGTCAACACCTACACGTTTACAAACTTCAGTCACAGTGAACAAGGTGCTTACGTCACCAAGACCATTGCTTATTTCAACAATTATCTTGGATTGAAAAACAAAACAAGGTCTTTATAGCAGATTAGCCTTTAAAATAAATGTTCATATTTTCTTATATATTCTAAAGGTCAAGGTCCAGTACAAGACTTGAATCGGCAATCACAATGCAGCAACCTTCACTTCCCAGAGTTCTACCTCCCTGGTACCCATTTCTACCGCCAGCTGGGTCGACCACGAGGGTATATATTTTTTTTTCCAACCATGAGCACAACTCACACTGCTTCCAGCGGGAATCGAACACGGGTTGTTAGAACGTCGGTAGCCGAGTCGGGTGGTTTTCCCAACTAGGCTACTTGAGGCTCTCTTATATATTCTAATGAAGTGAGAGTGCAGAGAATAACATTTTACTTTTAAAGAGACATCTTATTGAAAGATGTACTACTAGAAAGAAAACTTACAACAATAACATGACTTTTATTTTAGTCACAAAATTGTGCTCTGCTAGTGACATGAATTGAAAAACATTCAATCATAATGTGACTCATAAGTTCAAATGGCTAAAAAAAAAAAATATGTATACAAATCTTGCCTTATGTAAATGAAGATATGATATATAATTAAATAAGAATAATCAAAAGAAAAATCTATTTCCAACCTAAATTGGTTTACCTTGGATCAACAATGACTTCAGTGGGAGACGCAGGAGAGATTTAACCAGAATAACATTTACATTGCTTAGAGATTCTTGGAAGACATACAGCATCAGGACAAAGACCTCAAACTGATGTAGTAAGCACAATAGAAGCCTTGGAAGACATACAACATCAGGACAAAGACCTCAAACTGACGTAGTAAGCACAATAGAAGCCTTGGAAGACATACAACATCAGGACAAAGACCTCAAACTGACGTAGTAAGCACAATAGAAGCCTTGGAAGACATACAACATCAGGACAAAGACCTCAAACTGATGTAATAAGCACAATAGAAGCCTTGGAAGACATACAACATCAGGACAAAGACCTCAAACTGATGTAGTAAGCACAATAGAAGCCTTGGAAGACATACAACATCAGGACAGAGACCTCAAACTGATGTAGTAAGCACAATAGAAGCCTTGGAAGACATACAACATCAGGACAAAGACCTCAAACTGATGTAGTAAGCACAATAGAAGCCTTGGAAGACATACAGCATCAGGACAAAGACCTCAAACTGATGTAGTAAGCACAATAGAAGCCTTGGAAGACATACAACATCAGGACAAAGACCTCAAACCGATGTAGTAAGCACAATAGAAGCCTTGGATGTTCACAAAACCCTAAGGTCACAATCTAAAAGCTTAAAGATGTGATGACTTCATAAAATACTGATGGTATTCTGGGCTAGCACCATCTCTGACAGAGATCTCCACTTCAAAATGAGCAATGGAGGTGTCATCAAACAAATCTATAAAAGAAGATATCTCCCAATCTTCAAAAAAACAGTTTGTCACTGAATCCTAAAGGGTAAATGAACTAGATGAAATCAAGGGTAACAAGACAACGAATGGTCCACGGAGACCTTTGAGAGGATAGCTTCAGTATGGTAGATTTGAGAAACTGAATTGCTACAGACTACTGTTACAATCTCTATTAGTGGTCTCAGGGAATTGACTTATTTCATTGATGCACTATCTCAGCAGGAAAAGAAGTGACAATTGTATGACTCCACACTGGTCATAAAGATTCAAGTACCACTATTTTGGCACACTAGAAATAAGAGTCATGAATGTACATGTGGCACAAACAAAACAAAATCACTGCAAAAACACACACTACAAGTGTTGTAATACAATGAACAGAGAATAGAGAAGGCAATTATTAAGACTGAAATCTAAAAATGTATAATAAAGATGAAGAAGGGAATTTGATACAACAAATGAATGTAGAGATAGGCAGAAAATAAATCTTTAAAAACAAATTAAAGACTACACATAAAATATCTTATTCAAGAAAGAAATGCACAATAAACAAAACTGTATACTAATAACAATTCTAAAAACATCAGCCCAATAAATAAACCATCTAACTACACACCCACACTTCCTGAACCCAACTTTGCTGCTGGGTCAAGAAAAAAAAAAATGTCATATCCTGATCTTGATAACTTTGAATCAAACAGAAGATGTTACCTAATAGTTGGATTTATCTAAAATGACTGAGTAATAATCTGTTAGCTTTAACACTACAGCTAATGTGTGTTTAAAAAAAGTAAAAAAAAGTAAAGTACCCCCCGTCACGCCAAGTGGCGTATAGGGAAATATGGTGTTAGTGACCCTATATTTTACAGACCTTCAGCACATGACTTTTGGGGTAATGTGGTCGGTATTACGCCCGTGCTGCTTTCACTTTCCCAGAAAAATCTGGTACCCATTTAAGGCTGGGTGAACCCGGAGCCGTCGGTTGGGATCGAACCCTACCCCTTGTCCGTATTAGTCCAGTTCACTAACCACTGAGCTATCGCGGCTCCCACTAATTTTTAGGGAATTAGTAAAACCCAGGTGTCCTCGCCAGGGAACGAACCCCGGCTGTTGCCGTGGTAAGCCAACCGCCTATCGATTGCGCTAACCGGACACCCCAATGTGTGTTTACAACAACATAATCACAGCGGGCAGGCACAAATTTATAGAAGTTTACCTTCTTCATGAGATTCTCCATTGACTTCTCAAATGTTTTTGGAACGGCACGTTGGTGGTTACACAAGATGGCCACAGCTCTGTTGGCCCTGTTATATGAAAGCATTTTGGCTGCAGGAAGATCAGACGCTGAAAAGAAAACAAGAGAGGTCAATTGAAACTTATAACCACTTATTGGCAGGATAAAAACACTAGAGAGAAAAGAAATGGGAATTAGAACATTTGAACAAAGTGCATCAAGTTGATGACCTGACTGTAACAAAGAGATACATTGGTAAACTTCTTCTTCTTCTCCTCATTGCTCACCCATTAAGTGGGTGCTAGTATCACTAGTTTATGGGAGAGCTGCGATATCTGTGCCCTCAGATCCAACATATTCATCTTTAAAATGGGTTAGGTTTGCTCAATTTGTGGCCAGGCTGTGGCCATCTCTGGCCTACTCTTTTAGACTGTAAACTGTCGAGCATCCTTTGTACATGCTGGACCTCATTGGACTTTTGTTTTTGGTAGTTTTCCAAGAGGGCTAAACATTGGATCTCACTTCCCAAAGACTATCTATCTATCGTCCTTTCGAGCCGAAGACAGCATATAGGGCAGAACCACAATCTCAAAAACAGAAACCTTGCGTGCCAAAATGGCATATTGCAGAGATCACTGCTCTAAAATATATGGCGCTATTTCCATAACAATACTTTTTTTTACAATAACATCTTGGCAAGCCATCGATCAACCTCATTAGTCGCCTCTTACGACATGCCTGGAAGGTCACAGTGTCACTATTCTTAACTTCTCTCATAATAAGGCCCCGGTAACACATGGGAAACTAATCTTTACTTCCCTCATAATGTGGCCCCGGTAACACACAGGAAACTATTCTTTACTTCCCTCATAATGAGGCCCCGTTAACACATGGCAAACTATTCTTTACTTCCCTCATAATGAGGCCCCGGTAACACATGGGAAACTATTCTTTACTTCCCTCATAATGAGGTCCCGGTAACACATGGCAAACTATTCTTTACTTCCCTCATAATGAGGCCCCGGTAACACATGGCAAACTATTCTTTACTTCCCTCATAATGAGGTCCCGGTAACACATGGCAAACTATTCTTTACTTCCCTCATAATGAGGCCCCGGTAACACATGGCAAACTATTCTTTACTTCCCTCATAATGAGGTCCCGGTAACACATGGGAAACTATTCTTTACTTCCCTCATAATGAGGCCCCGGTAACACATGGGAAACTATTCTTTACTTCCCTCATAATGAGGTCCCGGTAACACATGGGAAACTATTCTTTACTTCCCTCATAATGAGGCCCCGGTAACACATGGGAAACTATTCTTTACTTCCCTCATAATGAGGCCCCGTTAACACATGGCAAACTATTCTTTACTTCCCTCATAATGAGGCCCCGGTAACACATGGCAAACTATTCTTTACTTCCCTCATAATGAGGCCCCGGTAACACATGGCAAACTATTCTTTACTTCCCTCATAATGAGGTCCCGGTAACACATGGGAAACTATTCTTTACTTCCCTCATAATGAGGCCCCGGTAACACATGGGAAACTATTCTTTACTTCCCTCATAATGAGGCCCCGGTAACACATGGGAAACTATTCTTTACTTCCCTCATAATGAGGCCCCGGTAACACATGGGAAACTATTCTTTACTTCCCTCATAATGAGGCCCCGGTAACACATGGGAAACTATTCTTTACTTCCCTCATAATGAGGTCCCGGTAACACATGGGAAACTATTCTTTACTTCCCTCATAATGAGGCCCCGGTAACACATGGGAAACTATTCTTTACTTCCCTCATAATGAGGCCCCGGTAACACATGGGAAACTATTCTTTACTTCCCTCATAATGAGGCCCCGGTAACACATGGGAAACTATTCTTTACTTCCCTCATAATGAGGCCCCGGTAACACATGGGAAACTATTCTTTACTTCCCTCATAATGAGGCCCCGGTAACACATGGCAAACTATTCTTTACTTCCCTCATAATGAGGTCCCGGTAACACATGGGAAACTATTCTTTACTTCCCTCATAATGAGGCCCCGGTAACACATGGGAAAGACTCCCAAAGACTAGGAGAGGGTAAAACCAGGGAGTGAAAAATCTCCACCTCCCATGGCAGGACTTTGAAAGCAGGACCATACTGCCCAGAGGCTATAAGCCCTAGCTCCAGTCCCCTGTAAACATCTGACAAACATAACACCTCATGACACCAAATGCTGATGTATTGTTATCAGCATTGAGATACCTCATCAGATTATATCAAGAGATGAATTCCCACTACAAATCTAGTCACTAGAACTTTATCCTTCCTGTGCCTTTAGACATCACATAGGGCGTCTAGTGTTTCCATATCTATTCTGTGTGAGATGTTCAATCTAACTAATGAATTTATGCCTGCCAACTTTGCTTCTCTTATTAGTGTTCTTTTCAGTGTCACTCTAGGTCTTCCTTTTTTTTTGTATCCTGATATTTCACATAGAAGAGCCTGTTTTGGAATTCTCTTGTCTCTTCTCAGCACATTCCAACATATGCCCACCTTCATTTTCTAATTGTAGATGAGATCTTGGTTGCATGGCGATCTCTCTTATCAATATCAGTCTTGAATACATTCCATTGTACATAGAGTATTTTTCTTAGGCATGTGTCTTCAAAATCGTTTAGTGTTTTCTCAATCACTGTTGTTGTTTTCCAGCTTTCACGTGCATAGGTAAGTGTTGATAATATTTTTGAGTTGAATATTCTAAGTTTGGTTTTCTTGCTTAGTATTTATGATTTCCATATTTTGTCCAGGTTTTTAAAATTTGCTGCTGCTTTTGTTATCCTGCTTTTAATCCCTTTCTTTGTTTCACCTTCTTGATCTATATTCTATTGACCCTTCGAGCCGTAGCCGGCTAATAGGGCATAGACCAAGATACTCCCTCTCTTATCTGAATTTTTATTCTAGTAATTTTCAATTCTTTTAAAGATATTTTATCAAATCTCGCCATTTGTCTCTGTTCTGTGCAAGCAACTCTATCTCACTGAGGGAGCCGATTTCTGCTGCTCTTGCCCCTCTTATCAATGTTTTTCTCAGTGTCTCTCTGGGTCTTCCTCTTTTCCTCTTACCTGTTGTTCCCCATACGAGGGCTTGCTTTGCTATTTGGTTATTATCTTTTCTCATCACATGTCCAACATATGACCATCATCTTTTCTTGATTACTGAAGACATTGGTAGTTGATTGGCGATTTCTCTAATTTCCTCGTTTGTTTTTAATTCATTCCACGCTATACCAGGTATTTTCCTTAGACATTTATTTTCGGATGCGTTCAACTTTGTTTCTATATCTCTTGCTGTTTTCCAGCTTTCACACGCATTCGTAATCTTGATCTATATTACAACAATATATATAAGGGCCTACTCTTTTCAATGCCTGGCGATTGAGATATATACTGCTCTCTGGAGCATTGTTATTTTTCATTATTTTTGTTGTATCCCTGTTGATCTAGTCACTAGCAGTATGTTATCATACTTGCTTTTACTCTAAATCTGCCACTACTGTCATTCGGTTTTAAAGAGAAAATTGTCTTGACATTGTGTTCAATTTACAAATATTAGTTGTCAAAGTTCCCATAATTCTATCCCTGGTTTCTGAGCACAATAACAGTTTAGTCTGTATGTGACGAATTCTGTGCTGGAAGTCACTTGCACAAACGCTGGCTTTGTAGATCTCATAAAGCAAAATAGAGACTTCATGGTTTTCATGATTCACTGAATGTGGGTTTTCCTGTACAGGCATCCCCAGATAGCCAAGCTGCAAAAACTGGTGTGACTCACAGAGTTGTTAAGGTAGACAAGAAAAGAAGACCATAGGAAACTTCAAGTACCGATGTTGTCAAGTAATAAGCTCTACAGCATATATGATGCACCATTAACCCTCCCTGTTACTGTCTAACTTCATTCATTATCTCCATTAATCTTTATTATTATCATTACATCTATCATGAAACTTACGGTTTGTTAGCAGTTCAAGTTGTTCTGAAAGTGTTTTGGAAGCGTTGAAGGTTCGGAACACTTTAGCAGTAAGGCCCTCCATCAAGTCTTGGAGATGTTTGTTGAGTATCGTGGTCTGTTAAAAAGGTGAACCTCACATTACTTGTGGTAAACTGAGTTATGGTCCACATGTGATCACTAGTTTGTAAATAATTTTTGCAAACATTGCAGCAATCACACAATGGTGAGATCAAGGGCAAGACAATCAAAAGAAAGAAATGCTGAAGAAATTAGAAGCAAAACTTGCAAATAAACAAAACACATGAACCCATACATATGCTGCTCAGACATACACGGACCATCATAATCACCCTTTTAAGATATAGCTGCAGACTTCTTTGGCATCTTCACCATCCAGGAATAACCAACACTGACAAATGCCAATCCAGAACACCCGTGCAACAACTATGTTGAATGTCAAACCTGGCCCATTGATCTTCTTCTTCTGCGATCATGGTCCATTCAGACTAGGACTCCGGACTCTCTTATGAAGGGAGCTGTCTGTTTAAGTGATTCGGTTGCCCCATATAGTTTCTCTTCCAGGAAGGTGGGTGTGGACCACATAGTTCATCTCAGGTCTGTGTACTGGTGGCAATCCTGTTTTGTTGTCATGTTATCCAGGGTGCACAGTGGCACAATGATATAGACAACAACAAAATTGTGGGGACAATATAAAAGATGTGGAGATGGCTGCCAACTTCATCCTGGCAACAGGTGAAAATACAGCATGGCCAAAAGCTTCTGAATGTGAGGGGGGAGAGATAACAGTGTAGGAAGGAATAACAGCTGCTAGTTGCCATAAAATTCTAAGCAAAGATTTGACTATCGGATGTGTGTTAGCGATAGTCACACCTTGACTACTGACTGGGGAGCAATAGGAAATCTTGTCAATTTACACTGATCTTATTGAGCAAACCAGGGGAAAGTAAAGCCATGAAGAAACCAAGGGTTTGATTTTTGGCAGCTGTGGCAGGAATTAAACCAGGGACTTTCCTGTCCAAAGGATAACATCTTGTGTCACCAGGTTCCTCAGAGGAAATTCAAAGAAAGGTGTGGAGATAGATGAGGCTCACGTCACAAAATGACTACTGACCGACAATAATAAACAGCAGCACCACTGGAGCAGGGTGTCCAGTTAGCGCAATCGATAGGCGGTTGGCTTACCACGGCAACAGCCGGGGTTCGTAATCCTGGCGAGGACACCTGGGTTTTACTAATTCCCTAAAAATTAGTAGGAGCCGCGATAGCTCAGTGGTTAGTGAACTGGACTACTACGGACAAGGGGTAGGGTTCGATCCCAACCGACGGCTCCGGGTTCACCCAGCCTTAAATGGGTACTGGATTTTTTCTGGGAAAGTAAAAGCAGCACGGGCGTAATACCGACCACATTACCCCAAAATTCATGTGCTGAAGGTCTGTAAAATATAGGGTCACTAACACCATATTTCCCTATACGCCACTTGGCGTGACGGGGGGTACTTTACTTTTTTACTTTTTTACCACTGGAGCAAGTGTCATCAATCACAAGGAGACTACTCTGAAGAAAACTAAACCAAAAACTGGTTGGTCTGCTCACCTGATATTTTTTTTAATATCAAAATTCAGTCCAAGAACTTTATGAGCAATCTCAGTACATTTTAATTAATGAGTTGCTAGGTTTGCATGTACACATTCATATTCATTGTCAATTGTGTGATGGCCCCCTTTCCCCTATTGTGAGATCCACTCATCTACCTTATTGAGTCCATCTCATGATGTAATTGGTTCATGTGCTATCATCTACTATCCTTTGTTCTGAGTTTGCTGAAGTCTATGGCTGCAATCAAACATTTGCCCTAGTCTACACATTTTTCTGTTCTCTGTTTCCAAACTTTATTGTACCTACAAATAATTATGTTTATTACCCAAACAAGAACATTTCTATTTTTAGTTCTTTCATGTTAGATTCAATCTAAATTGCTTTCAAAAAGCGTTAAAAGAAGAAACAATGAATGTGGGCAACTTTACAATTTTAAAGACAAATAAGAAATAAAAACCACAAGTGAAAAGAGAAATAAGAAAACAGATGTACAAAAACAGATTGTTCATACGGTAAAGTTTACCTCAAAACAGACATAAAATAATTGGCACAAATAACTTCAATTTTAAAAAAAAAAAGTCCTACTGAACAATAGTTCCACTTACATTCAGCCTGTCAAAGAGATCATCCTCTGGCTGCTTATTCTCCATAAACAACTGCAGGTTTTTGTACACTCTCTTCTCCACAGGAATTGAGTTCTGATAGCGGATGGAATCCTTTCCCAGAAAATCAAACTCAACAACATGCTGCTTGCCATCTTTCTCATCGTGAAGTTTGATATGCTCCACACGCAAGGAACAACAACCCACAGTATCTGCTGTTTCTCCCTCTTCCTTTTCATTGCCAGCTCTTAAGGCAAGCTGAGGAGGTGGAGGCATACATACAAATAGAACCATTCACAGACATTGACATTAAATAGCAAACATAAAGGACAGTCAAAAGCAATAATGTTTTCTTCTTCCTTTCCCCTTTCCAGCTCTCCTGTGGAGGAAACACCCCATTCTGTTTTCTGCAATTCTCTTAAGATTGTCCCAAATCTTCCACATTCACTACATCTCTGCTTCCGTCTGTCTTCTCCCTTGAGGATTCCAAAAAAGAGCTCATCGTTTAAGGGCAGGCTCTAAGTCGAGAATGAAACTTTTTGATGAGTGTTCTTAACATTACTGTACATGTAATTTTCATAGCATCTTCTTGAAATTATGGAGCTCAACCATTATATTTATGGATGGAAATGATTAAAATGTATGAATATGTTTACTTTTGTTTATTATTTAATTTTAAATAACACATACAAAAATGTTGATGCGAAACACCAGTCATAGAAATGTCAGTGTAAAACACAAAAACTATTGAAGGTAGAACAATGAAACTTTGCACCAATACACTCACTATTAATAATGCTGAGTAATATGAGGCAGAATAGAATGTGTGGTACTGTCTGACTGTGATATACCAAGGTCCAAAAATATTAAAAGTTCAGCATACAGAAAATATCACTTTCCTTCATAAAGCTAATACTAAAGTGGTTCATTTCAAAGAAACACATCTATAGAAGCTGTGTACAAAATATGAAGTTAAAATTCCTATTTGTTTTGAAAATAACCTGAAAACTGTAATGGCATCTCAAAAATATATGATTTTGAGAAAATTGACTTTCAAAGAAACAAATGATGAAAAATGTGACTATAATGAAATACAGAGCTGTAACTAAAATATTTATAACTCCTGGGTGTGGACAGTAATTGTAAACTATATCTGATCATTTATGTTCACCAGCTTGATAGCAATCATCTTGAATGTCGTCTGAGCCTGCTTGATGCAATTTATATCACGTTGGTTGTACACTTTCTTTTTCGCTGCAATAATTCTTCTATCAAGTTCTTTGAAGCAAAGTTCAGCAATATATCCAGTCAGGCCTTCATATTTCACCATCATCAACTCTTTCAGCACTATTATTTGACAACTCGGTTCTATAAAACTGATGATTTCCAACTATTCACCGACACGTCAGTTATTTCGGGTGTAGCTGAATATTTGATTCGTTTTCACTGATTTTCGTTTTTATTTCAACCAATACTTGATTTCCGGAAGTATGAGAGTTCGCACTTGATCTTTCTGTTGATCCCGGCATGATTTGTGCCTTGAACGTTGGAAAATTTTGAATTTATAATCATTGTTTATTTCTCAATTTTCTGTCACTTAATGGCCATGCCCACAAGTCGAGTGCAAAGAAACCAAGACGGTCTTGTTTAGGTTTAGCTGGTGAATGCCTTCAGTCCAGCACCATCAGTGACTCAGAGGAATCGAGTGGCAGTGAGATTCTGATAGCGAAACTACTTTAGGGACATATCACACAAAATAAGTCCAGTTGTGTAAATAAAAATAATAAACATGACTTGTAAATAATATTGTTCTGACGTCACATAAAATTATAATATTTTTCATTCTGGGATCATTTACAAAAATGCACATAATTTTGTTATTTGTGGACATAAATTAAACAAATGAACTGTATTTTGGAGGAATTTGTATAATATTTCAAAACAAATGGATAGCAACACATATAAGCATGGAAAAAGGTAAGTGAATTACAATATTTTGAATAAAAAAATACCTACCTTGAATACTTTATATTTAAAAAAATACAAATTCTTAATATTAATTATTAAATTCTTATTATTAATATAAATAATTATTCCTACAAATAAACCACATATTATAAATATATTGCTATTTTCATTTTCTGTATCCATTTTCCTTTCCAGTGATGTATAACACATGCCACATTTATCTAAATTATTGTGTGAAGTAGTGAAATGAAAAAGGTATATGGTGAAATTTCCGGAAACAGAAAAATTAATGTGGTCTAAATCTAAAAATAACATGGTTTCTGTTCTGGTCCTGAAAGAACTAAACACAATAGTTGCTTCAGTTACTGCAAACGAAGGAGGTGACGCCCAACAAAACTCATCTTAGGACACTTCTGCCAAATGATGTCCACGTGACACCGACCACATCACCCAAAAATGTGCCATGCTTACATAATATTGGCACATTTTTGGGCAATGTGGTCAATATTATGCCAGTGTCATCTTTCTTTCCCAGAAAAAATCTGGCACTCATCAAAGGTTGGTTGAACCTAGAGTTGAATCTTATCAGGATTGAACCTGACCTCTAGTTTTCAGTAGACAGTTCACTAGCCACCGCTATACCTCAGCTACCAACTTACCATAATTACAAAAAAGCTCATAAAAGGATCAATGAAGAAGAATTTCCACGGAGGAAATAATATTACAAGGAGTGTTCAAATTAAACCCGTCCCAGTGGCTTTATTATAAACATATGCTAGGTACCTCAGAAGGTGTGGCAGAATTTAATATAGCAATTGTTATGTAGCCAGTACTCACTAATGTTCTTTAGAAAAAGTCACCATAGGCATTTATACATGCATTCCATTACTTGGGTAGATGGATGTCGCCAAAATGACTGGTTGCTCATTGAACCATTTTAGCCATTTTGTCACTTAGGCCATGATGTCTGCCTCGAAAAAAGTCTAATCATTGTCCCTTTAGAGATTTTTTAAGGGTCAGAAGTCATATGGTGACCGATCTGGGCAGTAAGCTAGGTAATGCAGAAATTACCAGTTTCCTTCACAATGTTCATGACATGCGGACAGAATCATACCACATGAAAGCATGCCAGATCTCTTATTCTTGATGGCTGTATGCAGGTTGTTTAGTGTGTCTTTGTAGTGGATGGTATTGATGTTCACACCACGCTCTTTAAAGTCTGCCAATAGAAGCTCTTCGTGGCCAGCATAACCTCACCAGAGAACACCTGTGAATTGAATGCTCCTGATTTGGGTGATCCGAGATGTTCTGAACATTAGAAAAGCATCACCCTCCTCTTCATAATGCTGAAGGTAGTCCAAACTCTACCCCATGCTTTCATCCCATGGTGTTGTTTAGCATCAGTGAGACCCATCGTGAGCAAACCTTCCAATAGTTCAGTTTGTTCCTAATCACCATCTGAACTGTCCATACAACAAGCGACACACCAAATTCTTCTGCTAGCGAACGTATGCTCCAACAATGATTCACAAGCATCAATCTCGGCGATGGTTTCTTCTGTCACAACAATATGTACTTGACCTGGCCATGGAAGATCTTTCGTTGACTTATGTCCTTCTTGAAACAATCACTGTAGTCTTGGACACACTTTTGTCACCATACACTGCTTGCCTACCATGAATGTCTACATCCTTCGGATGTTAGGAACTGAATCACAGCTCACTAATTGTCCTTGGAAGGAGAATGTACAACACCAGCCATTTTTCCAACATTCTGCAACAAAACCAAAGAATACTATGTGGAGAATGAACACATACAGAAACCCACATTCCTGTGTGCTTAGTATGTCAGATGTGACATCATAATGCCTCCAACATATATGTCCATTTGGTGGAGCTTGGGCAGGTTTTATTTGAACACGCTATGTATGTGCAATCTGAGATGTTATTTACCACAACAAACTAACACCCAACCTCAATTGCCAAAATATATACCATGTGTTAAAAAAAAAAAGGAAAATATAAATAAAATAAGGTTGCCTACCTTATCTATGAAATACAAGGCCACGGCACGTTGTCGAACACGCATCTCCTTAGACTTCCAGTCCTCCTGATACTGTGCACGAATCTTGTCAACACATTTATGCAGTTTACGAGCAGTTTCATACTTCTGCCAGTCTTTTTCGCCCTGTGGACACACATTGGGGGAAAATGATGAATTGCTCAAAACAACTGAAAGTTACACACATAAAACTGTAGCAGTCTACTGTATAGGATGATGTAGTCAGCCCAACACAGTTCACTTTTTTCACTTATCAGGACATGCTGGGTATATTACTGGCCTACTGTTATCGAGATAAGTAAATGTAAAACTTCAGCTATATATTTATTATTTCAGCCCTTTAAGTCCTGCAATGGTATTTAATCAACTCTAAACTTAAACATGCTCTATGTTGGACATGTTATGAGGAGAGATAATAACCGAATAACAAAGCAAGCCCTCATGTGGGAAACAACAGGTAAGAGGAAAATTGGCCGACCCAGATAGACACTGAGAAGAACATTGATAAGAGAGGCAAGAGCAGCAGGAATCAGCTCCCTCAATGAGATAGAGTTGCTTGTACAGAACAGAGACAAATGGTGAGATCTGTTAAAATATCTTTACAATGATTGAAAACTATCTATCTATCTATTGACCTTTCGAGCCGTAACCGGCCCATAGGGCGTAGACCAAGATACACCTTTTCCTATATGAATTTTTTTGTTCTAGCAGTTTTCTTTTAAAGATATTTTATCAAATCTCGCCATCTGTCTCTGTTCTGTGCAAGCAGTTCTATCTCATTGAGGGAGCCGATTTCTGCTGTTCTTGCCTCTCTCATCAATGTTCTTCTCAGTGTCTCCCTGGGTCTTCCTCTTTTTCTTTTACCTGTTGTTTCCCATATGAGGGCTTGCTTTGCTATTCGATTATTATCTCTTCTCATCACATGTCCAACGTATGACCATCGTCTTTTCTTTATTACTGAAGATATTAGTGGTTGATTGGCGATTTCTCTAATTTCCTCGTTTGTTTTGAATTCGTTCCATTCTATACCAAGTATTTTCCTTAGACATTTATTTTCGAATGCGTTCAACTTTGTTTCTATATCTCTAGTTGTTTTCCAGCTTTCATACGCATACGTAAGGGTTGATAGTACATTTGATTTGAATAGCCTAAGTTTAGATTGAAAACTGCTAGAATAAAAATTTAGATTAGAGAAAGAGTATTTGGGTCTATGCCATATGGGTCGGCTACGGCTCGAAAGGTCAATGATAGATAGAAACTACAGAGACAACACATTTTGTGCTTTGCTTATCTGGAAAGAATGCGAAGAGATTCTATGTCATTCAAAACATAATTAATGAGGAGATGGAAGAAGAACCGTTTAGGTCCAGAGTATAATGAGCTGACAACATCTGAGAAACGCTACAGCAATATATCAATTGTCAATAGTTGCCAGAATATTGGAACTTTGCATCTCTCTCAACACTTCAAGTGGTAAGAGAAAGTGAGTCTTGCACCAGCTGATCATACCTAGAAAGTTGAGAAAGATACTTTAAGTGTCGGAGATAATGTGAATATAGCTGTAGTGCCAATATTACTATGACCATCTACACATCTTTTATGGTAACGTCACCATTAGACCAGGCCATGAGGGACTGGTTGGTCTAGAGGCAAGAGGCTGTGGGTTCAAATCCCGGCTACACTGGTTGGGATTTTTATTTGTGCTTTCTCCCTGCGGCAACCACCCCTGATCTCAGCAGCAAGGCCCGGCTTGAAACATCAATTACTCATCGACAGAAAAAATATGAGTACCTCCTTAGTTGGAGTTGTCTGCCTGTGCTGCGAGGGACTGCTGTGCACATGGCTGCCAGGGAAAAATGGATTAACACGCAAAATGCAGTTCCTAGGGCTTTGTCAGAGGTAGAAGCTGGAACGAGGTTAAAAAAAAAGACCAGGCCATCATTATTTCCTAGAAATATCTCAGATTTCCCACTTTTGGTGTGTATCTGAACCTGACCTCCTGTCAGGAAAACTTCACTAAAAATTGTTTTACAGCAGCATTAACAGTTCAGAAAAATAAGTAATTCCTGAAAGAAAACAACTTCAGGAGATGATCAATGAAGCTAAAATATACAAAAAGTCACAATAGTCTGGATATAGAGCTATGCTTTGAGGGGCTGTCAAATCTAGGGACAAGAAATTGATGAAGCTGTGGGTTTGCGCACTCGCTACTGACTAGGGGGTTTCTGGGTTCAATCCTCAGTTAAGATGGGCACAGCCAGAAATGAGAAACATAGTGGGCGTGTAAGAAGACTAATCAACCAACACTAAACTGGAGTCACTCACTGGTTACTGCGGAACTTGCTGAGGAGGGGATCTGAGCACCAATGGACATGTTCAGAGTGCAATGATGATGACCCACAAATAACTCAATATCTGAGGAGGAGATCTGAGCACCTATGGACATATTCAGAGTGCAATGATGATGACCCACAAATAACTCAATAACTGAGGAGGGGATCTGAGCACCTATGGACATATTCAGAGTGCAATGATGATGACACACAAATAACTCAATAACTGAGGAGGGGA
Source organism: Megaustenia siamemsis (assembly GCA_032433765.1). Taxonomy (NCBI): domain Eukaryota; kingdom Metazoa; phylum Mollusca; class Gastropoda; order Stylommatophora; family Ariophantidae; genus Megaustenia; species Megaustenia siamemsis. The sequence goes on along the minus strand of JAVIAB010000025.1, from coordinate 21,614,256 downwards.
TTTGAGCACCTATGGACATATTCAGAGTGCAATGATGATGACACACAAATAACTCAATAACTGAGGAGGAGATCTGAGCACCTATGGACATATTCAGAGTGCAATGATGATGACACACAAATAACTCAATAACTGAGGAGGGGATTTGAGCACCTTTGGACATATTCAGAGTGCAATGATGATGACACACAAATAACTCAATCCTCAGATGTGAATTATTTTCTCTCCCCAGGCCAATGCAGAAATAAAACGCGGAAATGAAAATGAGCACTTCTGATTTTTTCTGGGAAAGTTATATAGCCTAGCATGGTGCCAATCATGTAATCCATAACATGTGCTATTGGTTACTATAAACAACATATTTATTTGTGACAAATCCATGTTTTACAATATCTCACCTTGAGCTTTGATGCTGCATTTAACATGACATATTTGGTGGCGCCTTGAATATTCTCAGTCCAACTGGCCAACCATGTTACTGTGTTATCATGGCGGACCTCCTTCCATTTATGACCAGATGGTGGTGTTGGAATCTTGGAGTTCCTAAACACGTATCACAATGGAAACAAATTATTTTAACACACTGACCACAGACTTTAGCTTCACTGACCAAGTCTAATGGTTTTCAAAAACCAAACACTAATCCAAGCAGCATCTAGACAATTAAACACCAATGTTGATTTTACAAGTCAAAAGTGCAACCCTCAACAAACAGCATTACCAAAAATTGACCAGTAAAAATTGATTTAACCTAAGTGGGGCGCATACCAAAACAAATTAAAGGGTCTGTTTTGTAATATAAATCTAAATATGTGACAGCTGTGACAAAATTAGTGATAGATTATTTGCTACATTTTCCTTGTATAAAAAGTAAAGAGCCCCCGTCACACCAAGTGGCGTTATAGGGAATATGGTGTTAGTGACCATAAACTTTACAGACCTTCAGCACATGATTTTTGGTGTAATGTAGACGGCATTACACCTGTGCCACTTTAATTTCCCAGAAAAAAATCCTGTACCCATTTAAGGATGGGTGAACCCGGAAGCCGTCGGTCGGGATCGAACCCTACCTCTTATCCTTTGTATTTTCCATGTATGATCATATAGAAACATTCAGGAAAGAAAACTTATTTGCTTTCAACTTTTTCAGATGCTGTATAATAAAAATGACATGCAAATAGTGATGTCATGAATTAATAAAAATAATGTTTAAAGTAGATGAAAATAAAATGTTGAGTTACCACTTCATGCAAATAAATTATACCTATACCAACAAACAAAACTACTTTTATTTATAGCAGATACAAAGTTGCAATACTGAGAAGAATTTCATGACTAAAGCCAAAATAAAAAAAGATTGTTCCCATTTATATGGAAAAGCCGTACCATTCTTTCACATGAAAAATATTTTTCAAAAATTCACTGATGCTTATTTAAGTGACAAAGAAACAAACAAAATCTATCAAAACCAATTAGACAATGTGATTAGAAAAATTTCGGCAAATATTTATTTTCATTCATTGAGTGCCACCCATCCACATCAAAGGTTGTCTACCCAGGAGTGCAATTTTACTTTGTCTCTTGTCTTCACAATGCATGTTGTCACAGATATATCTGTCCACCTTTTGATTGTTCACTACAGGTTTATAATAGGAAGATTGGACATATGATATTGCCAACTGCATTAAAATATGTAGAACATACAGCCACACTATATGGCATATTTTCAAACATCACATAACTGGCTGCATTAACAACTAAGGGTTAAAATTGGAGGGGGATACAGCCAGAAAACACTCTTCCATCATTCTTAGATGCTCCCAGTGTTGCCAGACATCACATAGTGGACCACACTCGTCTATATTCTGGACAAGCTTCTGAATACAAAAAGTCAGCCTACATATCTCTCGTTTGGGGACTGGTTGGTCTCAAGGCAAGACGTCGGCCTCGAGACAGAGAGGTTGTGGGTTCAAATCCTGGCTGCACCAGTTGGGATTTTTATTTATGACTTGTCTCTGCTGCAAACCACCCCTAGTCTCAGCAGCGAGGCCCGGCTTGTAACGTTAATTACTCATGGACATAAAAAATTTGAGTAGCTCTGAAGACGGAGTTATCTGCCCGTGCGGCGAGGGACCCCTGTGCACACGGCTGCCAGAGAAAAATGGATTAACACGCAAAATTTCAATTCCTAGTTTCTAGGGACTTCATCAAAGGTAAAAACTGGCGAACGCAAAAAAAAATATATATATATTTTTTAATCTCTCAATTGTTCTCAATGCTTCCGAGGGTGTATTTTTTAAATTGTTCCCTGTTGTTTCCCATTGAGAGCTTTTCTTGTGGTTCCCTGCTTTTTTATTCTAACCATATGGCTGACATATGACTATAATTTTTTTCTGATGACAGATGAGATTACATGGTTGCATGATCACATCACTTAGTAGCATGTAACACACTGTTATGTACATAAACATTCTATTGCAGTTCCTGAGTTGTGTAATAACTCTGTTGTGGTCCCAAAGAGAGATATAAACCACGGGAAGCACAAAAACCATAGCAGATAATTCAGCACTTACTTGCTACAGTTGGTAAGTTGTAGCAAACCTCTGCTACAGTCCCATACAAAACCAGACAGATATAAACCACAGCAGATAATTCAGCACTTACTTGCTACAGTTGGTAAGTTGTAGCAAACCTCTGCTACAGTCCCATACAAAACCAGACAGATATAAACCACAGCATATAATTCAGCACTTACTTGCTACAGTTGGTAAGTTGTAGCAAACCTCTGCTACAGTCCCATACAAAACCAGACAGATATAAACCACAGCATATAATTCAGCACTTACTTGCTACAGTTGGTAAGTTGTAGCAAACCTCTGCTACAGTCCCATACAAAACCAGACAGATATAAACCACAGCATATAATTCAGCACTTACTTGCTACAGTTGATATGTTGTAGCAAACCTCTGCTACAGTCCCATACAAAACCAGACAGATATAAACCACATCATATAATTCAGCACTTACTTGCTACAGTTGGTAAGTTGTAGCAAACCTCTGCTACAGTCCCATACAAAACTAGACAGATATAAACCACATCATATAATTCAGCACTTACTTGCTACAGTTGGTAAGTTGTAGCAAACCTCTGCTACAGTCCCATACAAAACCAGACAGATATAAACCACAGCATATAATTCAGCACTTACTTGCTACAGTTGGTAAGTTGTAGCAAACCTCTGCTACAGTCCCATACAATACCAGACAGATATAAACCACAGCATATAATTCAGCACTTACTTGCTACAGTTGATAATGACATCTTCCGGGCTGATTCTTTTCTTAAACATGCCCTGCTTAGGATGGTCACCACGCCCACGGAACAACCCAGGGGTTCAATTTTAAAATTGCCAATTTTCTCTTTGTGGTTGTCAACTGTGCAGTAGCCATACTCTTTCACAATTTCCTCATTTTCCTTCTTCAATTTCTGTGAACACAATTGACATAACATTTAACTATGTCACCCTCATCCTTGTCTTGGTTATGCATTATACAAAAGGACCACATATGGAGAACATGTATACATCACAATTACTTTTACATAACAGAAGTACCTCCTCTACTCTGCCATCTTGTATTATCAATTTCTAGACCCTTATAGTCGTCCACACGTAGACTCAAACTAGAATCCCAGTAAAATTTTTTGTTTTGTTTTTGTTTATCCAATGACTAAAGGAATATCCACCTTTAAAAGGACATTAAGTCGGTGTAAATGTGTTGGACATTAAGTCGGTGTAAATGTGTTGGACATTAAGTCGGTGTAAATGTGTTGGACATTAAGTTGGTGTAAATGTGTTGGACATTAAGTTGGTGTAAATGTGTTGCATTTTTTTTTGCAGTAGAATTGTGATGTCTGTGCACCTTTAGGCCTACACATCTGACATCAGCACATAGCAGGATGAAAAAAGTGTTTTCCCAATGGGGATGAATGGAATGAAACTACCAGCATTTCACAGCAACTGCACTGGACATGTGGCCTATGTTTTCCAGCCCTATAAATTCTTTCCCACCCACTCCCCAAGTTGGGGCAATTGCTGCAGTGAATTCTTGCTGTTTCTAAAATTACAGATAAATAGTAATAAAGGTAACCCTAAGGTGTGTCATGTTCTGGATATCCTTTCTTGTTCCCAGTCTGCCTATACCTACTTGTATTTTCCTGTTTCATGGTTCAAATAAAAAGTTCATTTGTTCTGCTGGAATTGTATTCATTAGTACTCTTCATTTTCAGAACTTTACTTGTATTTTCTCATTCCACCCAATTCTTCTATAACTTTCAAGAGCTTCAATTTTCTTTTGTCCTTGTTTCTGCACCCTACTAGAATGTTAAGCAGATAGAATACTTTATTTTTCTCAGATTTAGTATTCATGTTATTTGCTTTTGATCGTATACATTTCATGTTAAAAATGCATTTTGCCACTACTACTGTTTAGTTCTGTGTCACTACTGTCTCATACATTCTCCACCACATGTTACAACATGTCCGAGATAGCTATATTCTTGAACTTTCCTTCTATGACATTTCCATTAACCCTGATATTGATTCTTTTGTTCTATTTTCTACCATTGTTACCAAAGCAACTTGTATTTATATTAATTTTAATGTCTGTATGTATACACATGGTCAATTGGATTTTTTTTTTGTAATTCCCAGGAGCTTCACTGCATAATTTGTGCTGGGGGGAGTTCCCATTTGATGGCATATCCAATGCCAAACTTCACGTCTGATCCAACATTGAGCTCCAACTTTCTTAACTTCCCATTAACACTCCCAGCATTGCAGTGTCTTAACTATTTCCGCTGCACTGTATGCCTTGCCAATTTCAGCAACATACGTTTCGCCATAGAGTGTGCCACGCTCAATTTGATTAGTGTGAACGCCATCAAACCATATTGTTTTTATATGTCTTGTATCATCTTGATATTGGTGAAATCTAATACCTTGTTCAATTATCTAAACATTCATATATAATATATTATATATATAAGATAAATATAAATATGTAGATTAATTCTTAAAACGATGAACAATTTTGTCTCTGAAATCTCTTCCGTTGTGTTGATAAAAAGCTTACGTATGGAAAGAGTTAACTGTAAACTGTTGATCAATGTCATTACCTTCTAATTAGCACATTTTTTGCTCTGTTCCTTTTCCAAATTTTACAGACTTCTGATGTATTGGATATAATACTTATTCTTACCAAATGTCCAGTAAACAACAAAAGTAGCTTTATGTTACAAGTACATGTGAGTTCTAAAGTGGACACAGAAAGTTGTTTTTGTTTTCTTCTATACTTCCTCCTTTGCCGTTGAGGGGAGATACAATCTGCGATTCTTTGCTCTTCTGTTGGCCTCTTCTGGTGTTATCCCTCCTAGTGACTTTAGTATTCCCTTTATCCAGCTCTTTCTCGGTCTTCCTCTTAATCTGGCATTTTCGTAGTGTTTGTTTATGGCTCTTTGAGTCATTGTTAGTTCTTTTTGTCTTGTATGTGGCCGAACCAATTTATCTGTTGTTTCTATGTATTCAATGGCTGGTTCAATTTCGAGCTTCTTCCTCAGGTCAGCATTTCTTACTCTGTCCCTTAAGCTATTTCCTATCATTGTTCTGACACATTTCATTTCGGTGGTAGTTATCTTTCTTATTGTTCTAGAGTCCAGCGTCCAATTCTGGCACTGATAACACAGAGTTGGTAGAAAAATTGATTTGTATATTGCTCTTTTTGCTTCCGTAGTTATTGCTTTGTTTTTCAATAGTGTTGATACTTGGCCTATAACTTGGCATGCTTTGTTACACCTTATATCTATCTCTGTCTCTTGGTTTTTGTTATGGTTCTTTAAATCTCTTGTGATGGAAACATCATGTATCCATATGGATTATTTAAAAGTCTAAGACTACCACAGCCTTGAAAAGTGAAAATATAACTAGTGTATATTAAAATATACTAAATTTGTGTATATTATTATATTGTTTATATTATATAAACTCCCCGTGTGTTACTGGGGCTTCATTATGAGGGAAGTAAAGAATAGTGACACTGTGACCTTCCAGGCACATCGTAAGAGGCGACTAAGGAGATTGATCGATAGCTTGACAAGCTGTCATTGTAAAAAGTATTATGGAAACAGCGCCATATATTTTAGAGCAGTGATCTCTGCAATATGTGCCATTTTGGCACGCAAGGTTTCTGTTTTTTAGATTGTGGTTCTGCCCTATGTGCTGTCTTCGGCTCGAAAGGACAATAGATTGATAGATTATATAAGTCTTCATCTCTGAAAGACTTCTCCATATGTGAAAATGACTGGGAACATCTGGAAAGTAATCGCACATCATGGAGAGCACGTATAAGGAACGGTATAACATCATTTGAGACTGTGCTAAGGCAAAACATAAAAGAGAAGAGACTACTGAAAAAGGATGGAAACCTTGTAGACCAATGGGCCTGACTTGTTCATTCTGTGACCGCGTGTGTTTGTCAAACATTGATAGAATTAGCCACGAGAGAAGCTGCTCGACAAAAACAAAATCTAAAAAAAATACACAATAGCCTACAACTAGACTGTCTGACAAGACGAAAAGAGCCTAATAATATATATAATTCTTTATGATTGTGCAGTTTATCAAATGAAAAAAGATCATATGATATGAAAATTAATACTACACTTTTTACTACACTTTCTACACTGTTTTAATTTATATTACGTGTACATCAAATATGAATTCCACTATCATATTGAATAATCTAAATGGTATATTCAACTATCTATCTAATGACATTTCAAGCCGTATCCGGCCCATAGGGGCAGATACTCTTCATATATATTCAACTAGTAGACATAAATGAACGTATTATCTACCCTTACATATATGTGACAGTTGGAAAACAACAAGAGACGTAGAAACAAAGTTGAACGCATTCAAAAATAAATGTCTAAGGAAAATACTTGGTATAGCGTGGAACAAATTCAAAACAAATGAGGAAATTGGAGAAATTCCCAATCAACCACTAATATCTTCAGTAATCAAGAAAAGACGATGGTCATATGTTGGACATGTGATGAGGAGAGATAATAACCGATTAACAAGGCAAGCCCTCATGTGAGAAACAGCAGGAAGAGGAAAAGAGGCCAACCCAGAAAGACACTTTGAAGAACATTGATCAGAGAGGCAAGAGAAGCAGCAATTGGCTCCCTCAATGGGAGAGTTGCTTGCACAGAACAGAGACAAATGGCGAGATTTGATAAAATATCTATGGGAGGATTGAAAACTGCTAGAATAGAAATTTAGATAGGAGAGCTGGGGTTGCCCTATGGGCCGGCTATGGCTCGAAAGGTCAATAGAATAAAATAGACATAAATGGATATAGTCTAAAAAGAAAAATCACACATGAAATGAAGTTTGCACCAGTTCTTATTACAAACTGATCTGGATTTACAATTTAGTGAGTTACATTTTCATTTATTAACATTGTTTTTATTATAATCTTCCTTAACCCTACATTACAATATCTTCATATGAATTGTGATCTCAAGAATAACAATTCTTGCAACTCTACAACTCACAGTCAGCAAACATTTTTCCCCATCTTGCAGCTTCCTAATTATTCCAGCCGGTGACATCTGACATTGTTTGCAACATTTTTTTTTTCAACACTGTCCGCACTTAGTAAGAAATACAATGCAATTGCAAAATTGTGGCTTTTTTATTTTAAATAAATTTGGCCATAAATACAACAAAATTTGTTCTTTCACATCTGACTGAAATTCTCTTCGGCTGTTGGCAAGATATCACACAAATCCAAATCTATGTAAACATGAGATAGGCAGTGAGCGACCAGAATATAAAAGCAAGCAAACTGTCTTGATGGCTAACATGCTGATTGATATAGCACTATGTGATCGATTTTGGAGATTTGCATTAAAAAAAAATTAAATTAAATAATTCTCCAAATTAAAAAAGGTCTACTTTGAGCAGTAACTTTGCTGAATGTATTGTTTCACAGACAGGTAGTATAATCTAGAGTTAAATATTTACTCCAATGATTTGATGGCAATCAAATATTATTTCTAAGTTGTGGAATATTCCTTCTTTAATTTGATATACGATTTATTTAAAAAACAAAAACTATACACAAGTTGTAAGTTAGTGGTATTGGGTAGCTTCATTGAGATTTCAACAGAAACAGATCTCATCACACTCCAAACAATGACAAACCTGTTTTTCTTCTTTGGACATGGCCTTCCTTTCTTCTGTCTTCTTTTTGAAATAGTCCAATATCTCATGGAAGTTGCATTTCTTCAGGTCAGTGATCTTTGCTTTCTCCTCTGTACTCATTACCTGCAAACAAGGTAAACAGGTTGGAAAATTGAATCCAGAAGAAAAATAATACTATCAAATTGTACACAACTGAATGATTAAACAAAGGACACAGGTATAAATCTGCTTCTTTCATATTTCATTCATCATGTGTCATTCAGCATAGAGGAGAGATATAGTTTGTATATGAAATGAAAAACTTTGCAAAAAACCTTGTACGTCAATATTTGCTTTCATGTTGGTCAAGCAGCATAATACCTTATGTCTTCAGGGTTATATAAGACCACAACTCCCTGCTTGACTCTGTTGAGTTCTGAATACCATTCTACTGTTCTTTATAGTGCTACTGCTGCTGTTGTACAGACTTTTACATACAACACTAACGTAATGATTCACTCCGTGTAATTTAATGATTCACTCTGTGTAATTTAATGATTCACTCCATGTAATTTAATGATTCACTCCGTGTAATTTAATGATTCACTCCGTGTAATTTAATGATTCACTCCGTGTAATTTAATGATTCACTCTGTGTAATTTAATGATTCACTCCGTGTAATTTAATGATTCACTCTGTGTAATTTAATGATTCACTCTGTGTAATTTAATGATTCACTCATTGTAATTTCAGTTGTCTTCTGTAGTTGTACTCTTTTTATTTGTATTCTTTTGAACACCCTTTCTAATATTTATTATATTGTAATTAGTGTATATGATCGTTATACTAGTATTTATTATACTAGGTACTTTCAGCAACTAGGATCACCATTATGAACATCCTGGTTTTTTTGTTGGATAGCTAGATTTTTGTGGCATCACAGAAGTCTGATAACAGCCAAAAATGCATACCTGTTTCCGATTCTTCCTGATGTGATTTTACAAGACTATAATACTAAATGCGGGGAACTGGTTGGTCTCGAGGCAAGATGCCAGACTCGAGACAGAGAGGTTGTGGGTTCAAATCCTGGCTGCACCAGTTAGGATTTTTATCTATGATTTTTCTCTGCGGCAACCACCCTGGTCTCAGCAGCGAGGCCCAGCTTGAAACGTCAATTACTCATGGACAGAAAAAATATGTGTACCTCCGAAGACAGAGTTATCTGCCCGTGCGGCGAGGGACCCCTGTGCACACGGCTGCCAGGGAAAAATGGATTAACATGCAAAATTCAGTTCCCAGTCTCTAGGGATTTCGTCAGTGGTAAAAGCTAGCATACAAAAAAAATCAAATGCGTATTTTGTACAAGGAGAGGGGCTTCCTTAATTTTATTAATAGAAATTAAGCTCACTTCAGGTGGTTTATATTTCAAGTAAATTTGTCTGCTTCATTAGAGTTTTCTTCATCTTGCTACCAACTCAGATTATGGCAGACTTAAACTAATTCAGCATCCATGTTTACATAAGTGTGGCCAATTTCAAGATGATCTGATATCCCCAAATTAGTTGATATAGGAAATATTTTAATGACCACGCTAGTTTCCCGCTGATATTGGCTAGAGTTATCTGTTGCCGAGCATCGTCAAATAAATCAGCTGCAAAATAAGTATTTAGATTCAACAATAATTTGGTGCACTAAACTTCCAGGTGATCTGTTCTCCCAGTTATTTTCTTTCTGCAATTAGACACCATCTTCAATATATTTACTATTCAATTTCAAACAGAAATTGTGCAATGAGTAGACACCTTTCTCCAGTCCCTCATAAAGTTGTTGTTGAAGACATCTCTGGTTGTGTAGTCATGGTCCAACATACGCCCATAGTAGCTAGCCAGTTCTTCTGTTATCTCTGTCAGTTCCATGGGTTTACCTTGAGGAGTGAAAAAAAAATGTTATTAAAAAATTGTCATATGGCCAGCTTCATTACATTTTTTTACCATATGAGCTTGTACAAAACATACAAGAAATATGTTAGCTCTAGATTACGATATTGTCATAAAAATTATCACATTAAAACCCAATTTGTACCGCTTGCCATTGTCAAAACACCCCCTGCCCCCATTACTACTTCGGTGATCCCCTAAGTGTTGGATTTGTTTCTATTGTTGCAGGATTTTTAATTCATTTTTTTTATTTCACAAGGTACGATCATATAATGCAGCAACAAATTTAATTAGCAAATTTGACAGGCTTACAGCGACCGCACTGCCAGACATTGTAACTCACCCAGTCCTATTAAATTAAATCATGTCATGAATCAAACCTGAACCAGGAAATCAGAGTCCCTGAGTCTCGCCTAGTCTAAATACACAGCACTGTGTCAAAAGTTCTAAGAAAATACTCTTTTTAGAGCTCCTATTGTTACATTTAAGTGGGAGTCAATTTTACTACGGTATCGTAAACATGATAGTTACAGATAGGCATCATATCTAGTCTTAATATCCATATCATTTAACCGCTGGTATATTCATCATTTATGTGGCCAGCACTTTGTTAGTCCCGGCAGTTTTTTTTTTTAACTCTAGAGATCTAGAAGACAAAGGATTAATGAAATAGGCGACATCATGATGAGTGCTATGTGGGGGATACACTGCAGGACACTGGCCAGAACATTCCATCGTCTGTCAAAGCTGGTAGACAACATGGGCAAATAAAAGTCAGTAAAGTAAAATAGAACTGGAGACAGTACAGAACTACAACTACCTTGGGCATACTATAACCAGAGATGGAAAATGTACAACTGAAATAAACAAAACAATAGGAATGGCAAAAAGTCATTTCAATGCCATGAAAAATATACTAACATGAAAACAAATAACACCAGGGCTAAAACTAGAATAGCAAAATGTTACATCTTCTCAATATTCCTATATGGTGCAGAAACATGGACTTTAGACAAGAAACCAGAACAGAGAATTGAAGCCTTTGAAATGTGAAAATATAGAATACGTAGAATTGGTATGGAAAGAAAAGAAAACAAACGATGAAGTCTTAAAGCAACTAAAAATGAAAAGAGAACTACTTAACACAATTCAAACAAGACAAATGAAATTTTTGGGGCATGTTAAAAGACACAACAGCTTACTAAAAGTAGTATTGGAGGGGAAAATACAAGGTAAAAGAGGCAGAGGCAGACCAAGACTAACATGGACGAATAACATCATAAGATGGGCAAGTCAACCTATGACAATTTACACCATCAAAGCAAGAGACAGAGTGGAATGGCGCTCCATGGTAGCCAACCTTCGTTGTGGATTAAGCACCCAACCATGATGATGAAAGTAAAACAAGCAAACCATTAATAGACTTGCAGAGTTCTCACCATCATAATAAAAGCGAACATTTTTGGGCAATCGTTCATATGGAGGTGCAACAAGCGGGCCTTTGTGCTCAAGAAAGTTCCACTTTACTTCTGTATTTTCTCGCTGTTCTTCCCACCTGTCAAAACCAATATTTCAGAAGTGGATTATTGGAAAACATGATACATTTAATTTACAACAAACATCTGACTGGTCTCAGCTACAAGTACCAAAAATCAAGCATGGCTGTTGGATTTTTTTAAAAATAAAAAAACAGGAATTCCACCAAATGCAAAATCAAAGTAAATGAAAAACTATAAAGACATTAATTTAGCACACTAAATACCGAATCTATAAACCTTTGGCTTATGACAATGCTACTGAGTTCACACACTAGACTGAAACCTTTCTGTGTTATCAGAAAAGATATATAAATTGTGTGTGTTTGCCAGCTTTCACCTCTGGCGAATTCCCTAGAGAGGTTCCTCATATTTTTTTCTGTCCATGAGTAATTGACGTTACAAGCAGACCATCCAGCTGAGACCAGGGGTGGTTGCCACAGAGAGAAATCACAAATTAAAATCCTAACTGGTGGAGCCGGGTTTTGAACCCACAACCTCTCTGTCTCGAGACCGGCATCTTGCCTTAAGACCAACCTGTCCCCATCAGGAAAGATATCATAGGTAAAGAACATTGTGCAAGAACAGTAGTGGTGGTGTGAACACAAAGACAACATACAAATAAATTTATAAACAGGGTGTGAAAGAATTGTTATTGGGTGAAAGAAAATAAATTATAAATTGAGATAAGTATTTTGAAGGGCCACTAACATTAATAGGGATAGCTGTGAATTGTTCTAGACATAAGGTGCTATTAGATCCTAAATGTCTCATACAGAAACCATATCTGCTCATAAAAGAAAATAAATATAATAATCATTACTAATAATAGAGTATAATAATCGTAAATATAATAATCATTGCTAATAATAGAGTGTAATAATCGTAAATATAATAATCATTATAGGGTCACTAACACCATATTTCCCTATACGCCACTTGGCGTGACAGGGGTACTTTACTTACTATAATAATCATTGCTAATAATAGAGAAAATAATAGAGTCCACTAGAAGAGCTTTCTACATCGACAAGAAAAAAAATGAAATTACCAGAATCATAACAGCCTGGTCGGAACCATTAACAGGTAAGAGTGAAAGATGATGTGTAGGTAGACAGAGAAAATGCATGGATGGCATCAAAGATATTCCAAGAAATCCAGAAAATGACACAAAAGGGAAGAATGAAGAAAAATTGACAGCTAACTCATGATGTTGGCATTCCAAATGAGCCAAGGGTAAACTGGTAGCTCAGGAGCAAGCAAAAACAAGCACTGTTTAAATTTTTGTGGAAAAAAATTATTTAATGTCAGTAAAAGTAAATGAAGATAAAAGTCCAGTGACAAAACAAAAAGTCAACACAAAATCATCAACAGTGAAGGACATGAAATTGTAGTAAACTACGACTATATGGGATCTGTAGTAACTAACAATGGAGACTGCTAGAAAGAGATTACAAAAAAATCAGCAATCATCATCAAGTACCATGCCTGCTGGCATAGGTTATCATGTCTCTCCACAACTTTCGATCTCAACAGGTATCTATCATTTCTGTTGTTGACCTTCTCTTCTGCCAATCCATTCACTTAAGCTGTCTGGTATCTTTTCTCTTTGCTTCCTTCTATCTCTTCATCACTCGATTTTTCCAGTTGTTACAATATATTCCAGCTGTTCCCTTCTCATTACATGGCCAAAAAATGATGATTGTTTCTTTCTAATTTTGGAAATTAGCTCTCTTTTTGCTTTGACCTCTTTCAGAACATCATCATTACTCTTCTTAGCTGTCCATGGTATTCTCAACATTCTTCTGTAAAACCACATTTCTACAGCCTCCAGTGATTTTCTAGATCAGCAATAGTAACATAAAAATTAAACGCCACGAAGAACTTAGGCCACATTACCAAACAAGGCAGTAAAATTAAAATTACTTAGGACAGATATCTATCTTCCCAATAGTAAAATATGGTTGTAAATCATGGACAATCTCACAAATAGCATGATTATTAATCATCCTCTAGATCAGTTATCCTACACAAGTGAGGAGGTTTATGAGTCTGTGGTTTTTGGGATCCTTTTTGTCCTTTCCTGGTTACAAGATGGGCTGTGTATGGACCTCCTTCCTAAGACTGACTAACTTGGCAAAATATCTCCAAAGATGGATCTCCGAAACATGCTGAAGTTGCTTTGGCCTAACCTTAATCTGAATATAAATATTGACCCTTCTCTAGCAAAATCTATAATATCTTCGCTGATAGATCTTCCAATTTCCCACAAATATTGTCTTTTATCTCTATAATATAGATGAAAATTAAACCAGTGGAAGAGATCAACCACTTTATCTATCTTGGAAGTACATTGATCGGGAAGGGGATACAAGTAAAGATATTAGAATCAGAATAGCTAAAGCAGCAATGTCATTCAAAGGCATTGAAAAGTTGTGGAAATCAAAACTCATCAGCACAAACACAAAACTTAGACTATTCAAATCATACGTACTATCTACCATTTCGTATGCGCGTGAAAGCTGGAAAACAACAAGATTAATAGAAACAAAGTTGAATGCATTCAAAAATAAATGTCTAAGGAAAACACTTGGTATAGCGTGGAACAAATTCAAAACAAACGAAGAAATTAGAGAAATCGCCAATCAACCACTAATATCTTCAGTAATAAAGAAAAGATTTTGGTCATATGTTGAACATGTGATGAGGAGAGATAACAACCGAATAACAAAGCAAGCCCTCGTGTGGGAAACAACAGGTAAGAGGAAAAGAGGGAGAGACGCTGAGAAGAACATTGATCATAGAGGCAAGAGCAGCAGGAATCGGCTCCCTCAATGTGATAGAGAGTTGCTTGCACAGAACAGACACAAATGGCGAGATTTTATAAAATATTTTAGAAGGATTGAAAACTGCTAAAATAAAAATTTAGATAAGAGAAAAAGTATCTGGGTCTATGCCCTATGGGCCGGCTACGGCTCGAAAGGTCAATAGATAGATTGTCTTTTAACACATTCATACCAAGAACTGCAAAATGTGATTCTAACTACTAAAATGAGTAACCCTGAAGTTGAATTTTGCAGCTTGTAATTTCTTCACTTTTCCACTAAAACCTTTATAATTCTCTTATTTAACCTCATTTTTGGGCAAATTGTTAAACAAATGGTTGAACTGCGTGTACTAGGTCAATTTTCAGGAGGACTGGTTAGTCTTTAGGCAGAGAGGTTGTGATTTCAAATCATGGCTGCGCAAGTTATTTGTGATTTCTATCTGCGGCAACCACCCCTGGTCTCAGCAGGGAGGCTTGATACATCAATTACTCATTGGCGGAAAATATATGAGTTATCTGAATGTGCAGCGAGGGAACCTGGTGCACATAGCTGTCAGGAAAAAAAGGATTAACATGCAAGATTAAGTTCCTAGTCTCTGGGGATTTTGCCAGAGATGAAAGCTGGCAAGCGCAGAAAAAAAAAAAGGGATCAATTTTCATTTTCATTTCTCGCCGTTTTAAATTTAAGTTTTAAAAAAAATTTTTTAATTTGCAAAAAACAGCAGTGCCGCAGTGTGTTAAAACCCTCAGTAATGAATGTGTGGAAGACACTAGATCCTTATTTGAGTGACCTTCAGACTAACATCGTCACTATCAGGTATGTTTAACTGACCTGGAATTCCGGAAGAACTACAATATTAACTTTTATTTACTTATTTTTGTCAAAACTACTTTCAAGAAGTATAATCCATTCCAAAAATATTTACTATCACAGAAAAATTAAACCAAACTCACCACTTCCAAACTTCTTGCGTTTCTTCTGTCTTTTTCTTTTTCTTAGCCGGCTCACCTTCAGTTTCTTCACTGGCTTCTTGCTTAATCTTGGTAGTCTGTGCAGGACATAGTACAAGCATTCAACGAAAAACTTGAAAAAATAACAACAAATTGGATACATTTTTGTCAACTCAACTGAACTTCCAAATCATCACTATTTCACTGTAACATTCAGAACATTAAGTGTTATTGAACATGTACAAGATTTATATGTTTCACTCACAGCAATGCGAATCACTTAAGTTAAAAGTTATAATTACCCGCTGCCAGCCTAGGAGGAGGTCTTGAGGCTAGAAGATCTGGTGTTTCTGACCTATGTTCAGGACTGCTATCAATGTGCACTTTCATTAACTGTTTCCAGAGTTGCCGCTATCAAAATAGTTACTGTTTTTATGATGGCGGGTAATCTTAACTAGTCATTTATATTTGACTCAAATCTAATTTTGTGTTTCTATCACTGGTGCTTCAGTTCACTTTGCAAATTTCATAAAATAACAATGAATAACACGCTTAATTGGCTGCTAACTTCCTGTGAAACATAGGTCTTCAACAAACACTTTCAGCTCCCTGTGGAGCATAGGTTGTCAACAAACACTTTCAAAACTGTACTGTTTCTTGTCATTTTTTTAAAGATCATTTCATGTCTTCCCCATCATCTTCATCTCTACTTCCATCTGCCGTCTCCAAGAATATTTTTATCTTCCTCTAATGTCGCTTCCCTTGGGGATTAAAAAAAAAGGGCATGTCGTGCAATACTCTCAATTGAGTTCCACAGTGTGTCCTATCCCGAACCATTGTCTTTGTTGTATTTCTTTGTCTACTGGTACTTTTCCATAATTCTATGTTAATGATTTTGTCCTGCCATTTCTAACCTTTTATTCTGTGCAAGTCTCCATTTCATATCCTTATTTTGGTATCAATCTCTGTTCCTCCTTCTTTGTCTATATTACTGCCCAGATATATGTAAGATTGTACGTCTAGTAGAGGTATTTCTCCTATTTTTATTTGGTTATTGCCAACTGCATTAATTCTCATAATTTTGCTCTTGTCTCTATTTATTTTCAGCCCCAGCTGTTGTGATCTCTCAAGTATGCTCATTTTATCTTTCACCTACTGATAATTATGTGATAGGAGAATTGTGTCATCAGTAAAGTCATCAAGTTGCTTGGTCAGTGACCACTGGATTCCATCTCTGTTGTTTTGAGTTATTCTCATAATCCAATCTATGGCCAGTAGAAAGAAAAATGGAGACAGAAGGCATCCCCGCCTTACTCCTGTTATTATTTCAAATGCTAATGTAAGCTGCCCTTC
This sequence comes from Megaustenia siamemsis, assembly GCA_032433765.1. Taxonomy (NCBI): domain Eukaryota; kingdom Metazoa; phylum Mollusca; class Gastropoda; order Stylommatophora; family Ariophantidae; genus Megaustenia; species Megaustenia siamemsis. The sequence goes on along the minus strand of JAVIAB010000025.1, from coordinate 21,597,402 downwards.
GTGCACAACACTACATTTAATTCCTTCATACACTATTTTTTTATCAGGTTAATAAACTTTATGGGGATTCCATAATATGACTCAGCAACTTCCAAAGCACTCCTTTGTCTAAACTATTAAATGCCATTTGCTTAATTGGCTAGCCCATTGTTGTACATTTTAAGAAACTAGAATCCACATAATCTAACACCATTGTTTTAAACCTGACAGACATCACATCCATATGTATTTTAAAAAATGATTAAATCGCATTGTTGCATAAACAAAAATAATCGCTCAATGTTAGTATGAGAGATTAAATGTGTGGATAGTGATATATTATTATAATCACTTATGTTCACTAGCACGGCAAGCACAAAAACAGATTTATTTCAAGTTCAATTTTCACAAAATTGAAGTGCTCAAAAAATATAATGACTTTCATTCTTACTCACAGAAATTATTAACTCTTAATGTCCGTGGGAACACTGTCATGGTTACTTATTTACATTTTTCCAAGCGAACACCAACATGGTTACTCTCATTTTGTTTCGTTATGGTGAAATTACACATTTTAAACTACCACATCTGCAAGGGATATAACTCTAATAGAATTTCCTGTCTGTAGACACGTGACAGTCAATCAACGTAGGCTTAATTTGTTCAAAAAATCGTCAAAATTTGTGATGTTTTCTAAAGTCTTCAATCAGCTGATTCGTGTTTATAAGTGAAAAATGGCTAGCAGCGGTGAAGTATCTACTGCTCCTAAACGTGAATTATTATTAACAGCAGAAAAAGCTAGGAATTATGTTCTGAGAGCTTTAAATGTAATAGTGATCTTAGTGTCTTAGTTTTAGTAGCACTGTTGGATTAAAATGGACCCCCACTTTGGGTAAGTGAGTACCATTTTTCATATAATTTTTTTTTTTTTTTACAAAAATCTTGATTTTTAATTGTTTAAATTCTTATCCTTCAATATTTTTTTTTCAAAATAATGTTTCTGATTATGAATCTGTGTCCTTTTTCCTTCAATTTGATGCCTAATATATATGTCTATGACTTGTTATAATGAAAATATGAAAGATTTAGTGAAAGAAGTATTTTTCAGGAAGAAAAAATTATGGCAAAACAGGTGACTGGGTAGAAAATCTACAGACATTAAGAGTTAAAGCGTATTGTTGTAAAAACAAACATGGTTGCTCAAAATGAGATATTGAATGTTGTGAAATATGTTAACTGCATTATAAATTACATAGTCTCAGTGTAATCTATCAGGCAGTTATTTAGTTATTTGCGGGTCATCATCATTGCACTCCGAACATGTCCATAGGTGCTCAGATCCCCTCCTCAGCAATCCCTGCAGTGTCCAGCGACTGACGACTCCAGTTCTATGTTGGTTGATAAGTCTTCTTACACAGCCACTAAGTTTCTCATTTCTGGCTGTGCCCAGCTTAACTCCCATTTCCATCATCCAAAGGAGTGACATGGATCTGTGTTTGTCGAAGTCCTGTGCTCTTCCCACATCTCGGAGGGCATTGATGATGCCCGCCCGATCCATTGGTTGCCCGTCCTCAACGACAGCGCAGCTAGCCAACCTGTCCGCTCTTTCATTTCCCCGTACTCCCACATGTCCAGAGACATAGACAAAGGTGACTTTACGTATTTTGGATTTCTGCAACGACTCTACCCATTGCATGTGTTCAAAGCCCGCCTCCATTTTTTTTATCATGCTCATCGAATCACTCAGTATACAGGCGTGGGTGTAGTCTTGTGACTCTAACCATTTGAATGACTGGTCACTGCCATCACCTCCATTGTCATGCTACTCGTACTCATGACGTATGCACCACTGTCTTCCTTGACTATTCTGCCTGCCGAGCGTGCTGTAAATGCCCATGCACTTCTTTGGTGTCGTCTTACAGATCCGTCTGTATAGATGACAGCATCTTTCTCATCGGTGTTATCGCAGATGAGACCGTTGACCTCAGCATTAACCACGACCGGGTTCTGTTCCCTACTTTTCCTGTCAAGTGTGACAATACATGAGAAAGTCCCTTGAATAACGTACGCACGTAAGAGTGGTATCCACTCCTCACCAACGCTGATATTGGTTTTCAATAAATGTGGCAATCTGCTGAACAATTTTTCAGCTGAAGAAACAATAACTGCTACAGTACAAAACGGTTTGTTGATATCGGCATGTGATAGATGCTGTTGTAGGAGCAGCCAACAAGTAGTGATCCCTGTTATGGTCTTCACTTAGTGATGGCATGCAGAAGATCTTTGTTGCGGAGAAAACAGCTGCGATTTCTGACTATAGTCCTTTTCAAAATGGTTAGCTGCTATTTAATAATTAATATCTCTGTAACCACTTGATCGAAATTGTTAACATTTTGTACATGACATAATAATCTCAATGTCCACAAGAATATATTTTTGTTCCTAATTAAAAACGTATGGTTTTACATTTTCTTTATTTAATGTATACAAATTTACTACCTTCTAGACGAACCATTATTTTATATGGTTTACCCCTTCATATTTCTGACCTATTTTGTTTGCTAATCTTTCACGCAATTCCAGTGATTTGTGCAGTTTCTACGCAGATTTTACATGTTTGAACAAGTAAATTTTGGATGTTGATAAACAGAAAAAATGTCGCCGGCAGCCAGGTATGTTCAACCCGAGTGTGAAAAGTCTGTGATGGTGGATGGGGCGGAAGAATCAGGAATGATCAACAGCCCAGAAAACGAATACAGCAAAGTGTGTGGTACACATGAGGCATGTTCAGAACACGAAAGACGAATTGAGTTATTTGCGAGAGTGGCGAACTAGACAAAAATTCAGGTTAGACTTGCAGGAGAGAATTTCATATCTGAAGTCATGGCTGTCATAAACTAAGATAGACTTTTTTTTTAAAAAGAGGACTGCATCCCAGTGCACTGTGTATAATTTTGCAATATGTTTACAGTTGTTATTCGTTGCTTAAAAAGAAATGTTACAGAAACAATATACATTCCATAAAAATTACTTTTTTCTTAGATGGTGGACTGGTCTTTATTGCTGGACTTTTCTTGGCTGTTTTCTTCTCTGTCTTCATCTTCTTTGCTGCTTTGTTTCTGGGGAGGAGAGAGAGAGCCAATGTTGCAATTTGATAGCCATTACAAAAAGTATTTTGCAATTATCTTTGATTTGATTAACTTAAACTGATAAAAACAATGTATGAAGGAATGAAATGTAGTGTTGTGCACAAGAACAGCTTATAGAAAGAAGCACTTGAAATAAGACCAGGAGTACAGCAGGGATGTCTTCTATCTCCATTTCTCTTTCTGCTCGCCAAAAAGATCAGATTATAAGAATAATTCAGAAAAGAAATCCAGTGTTCACCGATCAAACATGGCTGACTTTGCTGATGGCAGCTACTAACAACTACTGAGTACATTCACTTTCCTGACAGACAGCTACTAACAATTACTGAGTACATTCACTGATCCTGACACAGACAGCTACTAATAATTACTGAGTACATTCGCTTTCCTGACACAGACAACTACTAACAATTCCTGAGTACATTTACTGATCCTGACACAGACAACTACTAACAACTACTGAGTACATTCACTGATCCTGACACAGACAGCTACTAATAACTACTGAGTACATTCACTTTCCTGACACAGACAGCTACCTACAACTGCTGAGTACATTCACTGATCCTGACACAGACAACTACTAACAACTACTGAGTACATTCACTGATCCTGACACAGACAACTACTAACAACTACTGAGTACATTCACTGATCCTGACACAGACAGCTACTAACAACTACTGAGTACATTCACTTTCCTGACACAGACAGCTACCTACAACTGCTGAGTACATTCCCTGATCCTGACACAGACAGCTACTAACAATTACTGAGTACATTCGCTTTCCTGACACAGACAACTACTGAGTACATTCACTGATCCTGACACAGACTACTAGCAACTACTGAGTACATTCACTGATCCTGACACAGACAGCTACTAACAACTACTGAGTACATTCACTGATCCTGACACAGACAACTACTAACAACTACTGAGTACATTCACTGATCCTGACACAGACTACTAGCAACTACTGAGTACATTCACTGATCCTGACACAGACAGCTACTAACAACTACTGAGTACATTCACTTTCCTGACACAGACAGCTACCTACAACTGCTGAGTACATTCACTGATCCTGACACAGACAGCTACTAACAATTACTGAGTACATTCACTTTCCTGACACAGACAGCTACCTACAACTACTGAGTACATTCACTGATCCTTACACAGACAACTACTAACAACTACTGAGTACATTCACAGATCCTGACACAGACAACTACTGAGTACATTCACTGATCCTGACACAGGCATCTACCTACAACTGCTGAGTACATGCACTGATCCTGACACAGACAGCTACCTACAACTACTGAGCACATTCACTGATCCTGACACAGACAGCTACTAACAACTTCTGACTACATTCACTTTCCTGACATACAGCTACTAACAACTGCAGACTACATTCAATATCCTGAAACAATAGTTGAGAATATTCATGGCTGCCTTTACCAGATGACATAGATCATAATAAAGGACTGGATAATTTGGTATTGTCAGAAGGGTCCAAGTTCGATCCCCAGCAGTGGCAGATTTTTTTTCAGACTAACAGGGCTCTGGGATTCACCCAGCCACTAAAAATGGATACCAGAGATTTTTCTGGGAAGTAAAGGCGGCCTAGTGTGATACCAACCACATCACCCAAAAATATGCCCTGGTCATAGAACAATATGGTCACTAGAACCATATTCCCCATACACCTAGCAAGACATGGAGGGAACCTTTACTTTTGATTCGGTTAAACAAATGTTTGATTTTATAGTACACACAGCAAACAAACAAACCCCACTGATCCGTATCAATGTGGTCTGTCCGCACTACTGTGTCCTCAGTGTTTATACACACCTCTTAGATAATGGTACATCACTATCTTCATCATCATCATCTTCTTCATAGTCAGACTCTTCTTTAGGCCTCTTCATTGTTTGCTTTTTACGCACAGACTGAAAGAGAAATTAATGACAATCAATACACTTTACAATTAGATATACGTAGTCAGAGCATATAATAATGTCAACATATAATATTTTTTACTATCATGTACATGAGAAGTACACTGTCAATTTTGTAATTAAATGAAACCATGAAATTGAGTGAACATCAAAGGTGAGTCCAAGTTAAGTGAAAAGTAAAACAAAGAAAGCTCTATAGAACATAATTTATGCTTACCTGGCAAACATTATCATCACAAACCAGTTTATCAATCTTGCTGTTGACTTCCTACCAAGTCATTCTTACTTTCTCTCCAATTCCTCTTATACCTTTTCGAGAGTCATGGGGATGTGAAGTTCTACTTCTTGCATTTATGACAGCAGAAACCATTATCAATTAATCCTATTTTACAACATCTTTATAAAATTTCTATCTATCTATTGACCTTTTGAGCCGTAGCCGGCCCATAGGGTGTAGACCAAGATACTCCTTCTCTTATCTAAATTTTTGTTCTAGCAGTTTTCAATTCTTTTAAAGATATTTTATCAAATCTCGCCATTTGTCTCTGTTCTGTGCAAGCAGCTCTATTTCATTGAGGGAGCCAATTCTTGCTGCTCTTGCCTCTCTCATCAATGTTCTTCTCAGTGTCTCTCGGGGTCTTCCTCTTTTCCTCTTACCTGTTGTTTCCCACATGAGGGCTTGCTCTACTATTTGGTTATCTCTTCTCATCACATGTCCAACATATGACCATCGTCTTTCTTGATTACTGAAGATATTAGTGGTTGATTATAAAATGTACAAAGACAAAATTAACATTCTTGAAATTCGCTGATTTGCACCAGGCATTAATTGTTTCCCTCTGTGTATAGCAAAGTAAAGAGCACCATCACGCCAAGTGGCATATAGGGAATATGGTGTTAGTGACCATAAATTTTACAGACCTTCGGCACATGATTTTTGGGGTAATATGGTTGGTATTACGCCAATGCTGCTTTACTTTCCCAGAAAAAAAAATTCAGTACCCATTTAAGGCTTTCCCTCTGTATACCTTCCTAATCATTCTCACCGGTGACTCCTAACAAGTCATTGCTGGCGGTCCAGCAATGAACTAAAATCCTAACTCCATATATATATACAGAAGATACTCCATCAAAGATATCATAAATTTGGACTATATTCTTTTCAATTATCATTAAATTGTTGTCCTTCCTAAGTGTCTTGTTCATGTTTTTTTTGTTTTTTTTTTACTAAAATGGCAAAATAAATATTATTTTTGCAAATTACACAGGGTTTTATGTGAGTAGTAATTGTTATGAAGGTGTTGTAACAATGTGCTGTATAGTAGGTGTTGTAATCTAGGGTTGATGTTGTAGTGTTTCTCTGATGTTGTCAGTCCATCTCATCCTCAGCTCTTCTTCCATATCTTTTAATGTATGTTTTGTTTAGTATAGAATCCTTTGGTATTCTTTCCAGATGAGCAAACTATCTCATATGTTGTCTCTGTATGTAGTTTACAACTGATTTACCCCCATTCACTCTCCAACAACAAAATTTATACTGTCCACTCCAAGTGCTTGTCTCAAACATCTCTCTCTAAGGTGACCAGCTTCCTTTTATGTTTAACCATGGGCGACCATGTTTTCTACTGATAGCACAAGTTAGGAATGAATATACTCTCATAAGATGTTTCTCTTTGTGATGATACATACTCTCTTGTGCTGGAACATTGGGGCTAGCTGTCCCAATATTTGGTTTGCCTTGATACCATTGAATATCTATTTCCTTCTCCATTCTACTATTCTAACACTACATTTTCCCTGTTCCCCTCTATCACATACTTTTTTTTCCATTTACCACTTATTCCAGCTATTCCCTTCTCATTAAAAAAAACATGGACTGTTTTCCTATGATGTTTGAAAGTAACTTTATTGTGTTGGCCTCTAGTAGAGCATCCACCTTACTCTTGTTAGCTTTCAATTGTACTCTTAACATTCTCTTGTAAAAGCACAGTTCTGGGGTCTCTAACTTGTCCAGGATTTACACAGCTAAGTCAAGAATCCCATTCTTTGGAATTCTACCTTTGCCTGAGCACCCCCCCCCCTTTTGCACACACACACACACCAACAGACACGTAAGAACAAACACACACAATGTTTACCAATGGGAAACTCATAATTTTACAAAATGTACTTTCAAGAGGTCATGATGGTATCGTAATCTAGGGTTAAAAAACTGTGAATGTATTATATAATAGAAGAAGAATGTGTTTGATTTCTTGGAAAGACAAAAACGGAGAAAATCAAATTGAACTATAAGTGACAAAAAAGTCTGTAACTATAAACTGCAACACAATGCACCTATGCTTATTTAACATACTTTTAAGAGAAGACTAAAGAAGTGAGTGTCGAATAAACACAGTAAACATAATAGGCAACTGAATGTAACTAGAAACAAAGAAAATATCAACAAAATAAAATTGTACTTACCAATGGCCTGTCATCTTCCTCACTCTCAGGCTCAGATTTGATGTCTGGCTGTTTTGTAGAATGTCTTTCAGTCTTGCCAGAGGGAATGACCACAACCTTTGTTATTGTCACTCTCAGGTCCTTTAGATCAGTAGCTTCTATTAGTTTACGTTCTGGCACTTCTTCTTTCACCTCAACCTCTTCTTTAATTGGTTTCAATTCCATCCCATGTTTAACAGGCGAAGAGGTCTCTTTATTAATGCTATCATTTTTAATTGGTGAATCGTTCTTATGCCTGTCCCCATTAGATGATACTACATGTTTATCATCTGTATGGTGCTTCGATGATGAAGATGAAGTCTTGGACTTCTCTTTGTCTTTAGTATGAGAAGACTCTCTGCTAGCATCCTTGAGTTTGTCAGAGGATGATGTGCTGTTGTGCTTGTCCTTGGGCCTATCAGAGGATAAACTAATGCCTTTATCTCTACTGCTGCTTTCATCCTTTGGTTTACTACTACTGCTATCTTTGTGCTTTGAGCTACTACTGCTTTCATCCTTTGGTTTACTACTACTGATATCTTTGTGCTGTGAGCTACTGCTGCTCTCTTTAGGCTTGTTGCTTCCGCTGCTGCTATATTTGTTTGGTGACGATGATGACGACGAACCATCTTTAGACTTGGAGCTGGAACTGCCACTTTTCTCTTTATCTTTGTGAGATGATGATGATGAGTTGGTCCCTTCTCTATGTTTAGATGAGCTCCCTTCTTTATGTTTCGAGGAAGAACTATGACTGTCTCTATTCTTAGACGAAGACGAGCTCTCGTGTTTGGAGGCAGAGCTGGAACTGCTATGCTTGGATGAGCTCCTTTCTTTATGCTTTGAACTACTTGAACTGTGATGCTTATCTTTATCAGAGTTACTGCTTTTTGAAGATGAAGAATGCCGGTGTCCGTCCCCATGTTTACTGCTCGATGATGCACTTTTAGATGTGTGATTAACCAAACCATTCTCCTTTATCCTTCCACCATGATCAGCACTAGCAGCAGCACAGTCCTCACTCAGACCATTTATTTTCACATTATGGCTTGCTGCTGTGAAAATATTTGACAAAATCATTTCACATGTTTATGGTGTTGACGAAAATAATCACCTTATTTAGTTCAAAAATCTACAACATTTTAGCCATTACTTTCAGACAGAAATTATTTAACCCTAGATTACGAGACCTATCTGTGAGTCACGTTTTTTATGAGACTGTAGTAAAAATTACTACCACTTAATTGTAACACTTGGAGTTAGGGAAAGAAGATTTTCTGTGAATTTTTGCTACACAACTGTGTGTTTACCCTAGCAGAGACACAGGAATTGATTGCTGCAATTATTTCCTGGTTTACATTAGATTTAAGGTCCTGAAACTTAACCAATCGCGCCATGGCTACCAGAGGTGTTACATTGTCTATTGAAATGGTGGCTGCTATTATGTACGGCTACCTCTTAGCGTCATTCACTAGCTATCCTGTGCTAGAAAGGTTTGTTTGATGTCTCGCAGACAGTCAAGGATATTTCTCCCATCATAAGATTGAAAAGGGGGGGGGGGGGGGGGGGGGTTGAATTTCTAGAAAATTAGCAAATTAAAAAAAATAATACAAAAATATTTTAAAAACAGTCCCTTTTGTACGAGACCGCAGTACTTTTCTTTTAAAACAGTGCACACATTTGTGTCTGATTCAACATCAAAGGATAAAAATCCAACAGTCAGGGGTCACTTGAAGTAGTATGGGGGGGGGGGGGGGGGGGGGGTTTGTATTTTGAGGTGATAATTGTTACAATGGTCTCATAATATAGAGTTAAACTGCTGCAAATTTCAAATTGTCAGACATTTTGTCAACAATAACGATAAATAAATGAATGTGTATTTCTGATGGCAACTTTTGAGGCAAGAGACAAATTATACAGATATTTTACAGTGGTCAGGAAAATTCACAAACAGCAACACACACACACAAAAAAAACACAAGGCTACCTGAACTAGGAATTACATCCAAGCAACACATCACTCCCATACACTAGAGATCTGGACATGGTCAGCTCAGTAACTAATTTATAGACACAATTGTGTTCAGAGTTTCCTATCAACAGGTATAAGCCACACACTCAGATAACATAATCGTGTCTATAGATTACTGATCTTACTCCATTTCCATATGGTGGTCTCTAAATAGGCTAAACCAGCTTACAACTTTTATACATTTATTTCTTGTGTTAAAGTGTGGATATAAATGGTCTCTTCCTTATATATGTATTATATATACAATCACACATGTGACTTATGGTGTGCATACATGACTCCATTCTGATCTTTTGGTGTGGGTCGACAATCCCCCACTTGTAAGATCCACTCTATGTGCACCCTTTTTTTAGCATTAACTTACAGCCCCCTAATCTTATGCAATGTGTCAAGGTGGAGCGTTGAGCTTGGCAGAGCAGGTAAATCATTAATTCTTTATTATCGTTTATATATTGTTATCTCTTAACCTGGCTAGACCCTGTTGGAGCCTGGGTGGGACCCATGACAGCTACTCTCAAGTTATCTCAGCTCAAGATGTCCAGCCTTTGCAGCAACCAACCTCAGCTCATCTGTGACATCTTGCAACCATCTTCTTCTAGGTTTTCCTCTCCCCATTACCAGCAACTATATTCTCCATAATTATCTTCTCTAGGACACACAGACATTTTACATGACCAAAATATTTTTTCTCCCTGGCTATGTTCTTTATGAACCAGTTTTCTGGAATATTAAGTTCTTGAAAAATTTACATGTGTTCTTTCTCTCCATCCAGAGTATTCTTCTGTAACACTTTGCACTGAAAGCCATTATGTATTTTTCAGCAAATGTGTTGGTTTGTCCATGTTTCACATCCTATTTGTTCCTATGGACATTTTTTTCTAGTGCTGTTTAATTATTTATTGTTTTTCAGGTTTCTGTTTATAGCCCAGTAGAAGGACAGATGTAGCGACATTATTTGAGATATTGCGCTATTTTTTATTATAATAAAACTGTTATCATACCACATTGCTACATAATTAGCTAAATATTGATGAACTGAACTAACCCAACCTGACAGACTACTATTAAAATTTAGTAAAATACATACAATGGACATTACAAATGGGGACAAAAGTGATGGCAAGCATGACAATTAAAGCAGTCAGCAACTCAAAATGTACTGTCTGTATCGGTGAACCAGAACTTCACCACTTTTGTAGTGGTCCCAGTAGCAGACTAATGGTTCTGTTCATGGAATCAGTTTCAATGCAGTCGAGAACTCACCATATCTGTTCCACTCACATCACAGCGCCCTCCACCCCACAAAGTGTGTTGGTGTAGAAGTATTCTAATGACAAGGTCGACTATCATGCAGCCCTAACTAATGGAACAGGCGACAAATCCAAACAACTTCCATTGAATAGAGAGTGCACAATAACAAGCAATAGGAAATTATACAGAGCTTCGCAGCAGGAGGTAATCTGATCATCAGAAGTAGAACTAGTTGAGCAAGTGTTTTGGCCTTTAGATTTTGACACTCTAGGAGAGGTGGACTCCCAGGGGTCAACCTCCGGCTGCATTGAGCCTGAAAGCTCACACTATACTTGATATCATCTCATTAAACTTCTTCACAATGAGACTGATCATTGTACTGTCAATACCAGGTCATATTGTCTTGTGGTGGCTATCTAAAATGGTTTGTACACATCACCTCATCACTCCATTTTTTTTTTATAAAACACACACTTAAAATAAAACAAAGCAGCAGAAACAGTTTAAGCGACTATGTTAATCTCTGCAAAAACTGGGCAACATGCCGCCATTGTGTATTGTCGGTTGTGGCGTTAGCTAGGTCGAACTCCAGAGCGAGCCAAATCAAGTGCATGGGTGACAATTTCATAGGATATCACCAAAAAAGAGTGCCCACCGTCACTTCCAACTCCAACTCACTCAAACCACATCAAAAGCTATTTTAAAACAAAAAAACTTTTAGTGATATGTAAAGGTAAAGTAACAAGACGTGAACCAGCATCTTAGCATGCGAGTTTCCACCCATATGTGCTCGGCCGCCTATCCAGAAATGTTTGGAGATTTCAGGATAGTGTCACTTCAAGCATCGAAACTCATGATGCAAGTCAACATTATTCACTTTCCCAGAGTAATACCCTGGTACCCATTTCTGCCAAAGGCTGGGTCGACCGTGGGGGTATTTTTTTTTCCAACCACGAGTACAATTCACACGGCTCCCAGCGGGAATCGAACACGGGTTGTCCGAACGTTTGGTGGTTTTCCCAACTAGGCTACCGAGGCCCCCAACTTTTAGTGATGGCACTCTCTAATAGGGCCCATGAGCATTGTCGCCACCTTTCTGGAAGTTCCCAGACTAACTAATCTATTGAGTAGGGATAGAGAGGGAAGGCAACATAGTACTCAAAGAATGCCATGCTGAAGACAAATATATTCGGCCACAAAGCACAAAATATTGTAACCTGCAACGTATCTATACCAATTTAACAGACTTTTGAGGGTAGAAAATAAGGAGTTGTCATTGGGGAAAAAATAAAAGAGAAGATGAAAAAAAATATTACAATTTAATGATGAAAACAATCAACCCGACAAGAGCGCTCAAGGCAGACCCATAAGTAATTATTTTTCAAATTTCAAACAGTTGATGTAAAAGAATGTATTCATTGTTTTAGATGACTATTGGTTATACACACTCCTGTCCTTCCATAGTCACTCCTATCCTACTCATTTCTTATTTGACTCAAAATTCTCAATCCATCTTTTTCGTGGCCGGCCTTTGGATCTGGTGTACTCGCAACGTATATTGAAGGCTGGTTGTGTTGTGATCTTTGTGCCTTGTCACATGACCATTTTATCTGATGTTCCTTTACATATTCTATGGCGGGGGTTATTCCTAGCTTTTTTTTCTCAGTTCTTCATTTCTGATCTTATCTCTCAGAATGTTTCCTGTCATTCGTCTAACACATTTAATCTCAGTAGGGGTTATTTTTCTTATTGTTCTTGCATCTAGGGTCCAGGTCTGGCATTGGTAGCACAACATTGGGATGAAGATTCTATTATAGAGTGCCCGTTTTGTCTCTAGAGTTATTTCCTTGTTGGACAATAGTGATGATAGTTGTCCATTGATTTGACAAGCTTTGTTTTATCTTGAGTCTGTTTCTGCTGTTTGTGAATTGTCATTTGTCACTAGATTTCCTAGGTATTTAAATTCCTCTACTCGTTTTAGTTGTTTGCTCTCTATAGTTATGTTGATGTTCTGTTTCTCTTTTGGGATATTTTTGACGACTGTTTTGTTGATGTTGATTTTCATGTTGTATTTTGTTCCTTTGCTGTTGAGTTTATTTACGTGTTCTTATAGGTCTTCTATTTTTCAATGTATTAGTGCCTGATCGTTTGCAAATAGAAGCTTGTTATCTCCTCTGTAGAGGAGAGGGAGGGTACTATCCCCAAAACTTTTTCTAGTCTACATCAATGACCTAGTTACTGAACTACCACATGGTATCAGAGTAGCAATGTATGCAGATGACCTGGTAATGTGGTGCACAGAGAAGTATGCAACAGTGGCCTCCAAATTGTTGCAAAGAGCTATGAAAGCACTGAATTCATAGACAAATAGATGGTGTATCAGCATCAATACAAACAAATGCAGAACTACACTTTTCACACTCTCCCCAAAACAAAAAGCAGGAGCCATCTACTTAAACAATGAGCCTGTGAAAGAAGACATACAAGCTACGTATCGAGTTATATTTGATAACAAGCTATCTTGGAAACAGCAGATAAATAAGGCAACCCAAAAAGCAAAGAGGAATTTGGCTATCCTAAGAAAGCTGTGTGGAACCAGGGGTGCGAGTGGGAAAATACTCAATAAAGTTTACCAACAGAGTATACGCCCACATTTAGAATATGGATCATCCGCATGGTGCTCAGCATCAAACACCACACTGCAAGAGCTGGATAAAGTACAAACCCAGGCACTTAGGGCACAGGAGCAATGAAATCAACACCAATAATGGAGATGGAGAAATTGTGGAGGATACCAGCACTGAGAGAATGGAGGAACACAAAGGTACTAATACAAGCTGAAAAATTGTCATGCATGCCGAGACAATGAAGGACCAATTCCAAAATCTTGCATTGGGGTGACTTCAGAGAAGCAGTTTTATCCACCAAGCCAAGCGAATTTGTAGACAAACACCAGACATACCAAGAGTTGTTAACCCCCTATTGCCCATACCAGAACAGACTGCCTGGACAGTGGAATCAGTGTTATCAAAACAAATATGGACAGAAGTGAAAGGAATGCTTGACAAAGAGGAACAAAATAGTATACAGCGTAAAACAATAACTCTCAGTTTCCTGGATGAAGAATACCCACAAGACCTATGGATTCGTGTGTACACAGATGGATCAGCACAGACCGCGGTAAAGAATGGGGGTAGCAAGTGCATACATAGAGTACCCAAATTGTAAGATGGGGTAGTGAATTCTCAGGGTTTTTGGGAGAGTTCGAAGGGTGCTAAGTGGCTGAAGACAAAGAATATATGTGAGGGGCACGTTTAGAATAGAAGGCAGACAGTTGCTCATATGATCGACCTGGTAGCAGGTTGTGTCGGGAGGCGGTAGCTACTTGGCTTACCAACCTTCAAATATGTTGTGTTAGTTTTAGTCAGGTTTCAGTTGTGCGAGCAGGGAGCTCGTCGTGAAGTTAAATTGCCTAGTTTAGTAGTTACTCTATTCTGAGGCCATGTGGTCTGGCCATGGGCTGAATGTGGTGGAAAAAGTGAACATGTTGCATTTCTTGAGGGATGAGCAATGAGCTCGCTAACATTTTGTAACTTTTGTGAAGAGCTAGTTACTTGAGATGAATTAATTATGTGTGAGCCGAGGAGCTTGCCAGCATGGTGGTATATTTGTCATAAATTGGCAAGTGATCTTTTTCTTCAAACGAGAGGCTTGCTAATAAAACAGTTATATTGTGTGAAATGGAACATTTCTCTAATTCATTATGTGAGAGTGAGAGGCTTGCTAATGAAACAGTTTTATTGTGTGAAATGGAACATTTCTCTAATTCATTATGTGAGAGCATGAGGCTTGCTAATGAAACAGTTATATTGTGTGAAATGGAACATTTCTCTAATTCATTATGTGAGAGGTCGACATATTTAATCTACTCATGATGAACAGTGGAGTTTCAATGGGCAATTGAAGCGAGCGAAAGGCTTGCTAATGAAACAGTTTTATTGTGTGACATTGAACATTTGTATTATGTGAGAGCGAGAAGTTGACATATTTAGTTCATTCTGAGCGCGTAAGGGTGCGTGCTTATGTTGAAACTGTGTTGTGGAATTGAACATTGTCAAGTACAAAGTGGGCAAGGTGAGCATTAGTGTATCCATTTGAGTAGCAGAGTGGATATGGTCAGCTGAATAAAGTTTAGACCTATTTTTTGGATACCTTGTCTTGTTCAATAATTTGAGTCAGTGTGGTGATCATTCTCGGTGTGGCAGCGCAGGCTACAGGGTGGAACTCTGTGTGAAAGTTATTAGTAAACAGCGCGAAGTATTACACGGCGATTTCAACGAAGCTTCATCATAGCTCGTGTAACAAAATAACACTAGGGATATGAATAGAACAGCAGCAGGGTAATATTGTCACAATTACAATGCAGAAATCCAAGCAATAAAGTTGGCAATATAAAAACTGCTGAACAGTAATCTTAGCCCACAGCCTGTAGTGTTTTTGACAGATGCAAGATCAGTACTCCAGGCACTACAATCCTGAAAATTGCCACATCTGCAGACCTAATTGACTAAACTCTGCAAGCACCACAGGGTTGCCATGCAGTGGATCCCATCTCACTGTGCAATACCAGGAAACGAGAAAGTGGATCAGTTGGCAAAGGAAAGTGCAACAGGCACAAAACCAGATACACCTGTGACATACCTCATAAGAAACAAATAATCAAATCAATCAGAGGACCACAGGCTCAAATCTGGATGCCTTTCATAATATGAATAGATGAGAACAATTTATTATATGCCTCAGAACAGGATACAATCGACTCCACAGTCACATGTATACAAAATTCAAGATCAGCATTTCAACTACATGTACATGTGGACAGGCGCCCCAGACTGCTGAACACATACTTCAAGACTGCACTGAATATAGCAGACTGAGGAAAATCCATTGGCCCATAGATACACTATATGGCCCTTTTCGTCTTGTCAGACGGTCTAGTGGAGGCTATTGCGTATTTTTTGAGGTATTGTTTTTGCTGAACAGCTTCTCTCGTGGCTAATTCTACCAATGTTTGACAAACACACGCGGTCACATAATGAACAGGTCAGGCTCGCTGATCCACAGGGTTTACCATCCTTTTTCATGAGTCTCTTCTCTTCAAAGTCCTGTCTTAGCACAGTCTCAAATGTTGTTATACCGTTCCTTATGCATGCTCTCCATGATGTGCGATCACTTGCCAGATGTTGCCAGTTGTTTTCACAGATGGAGAAGTCTTTCAGAGATGATTTGCAGATATCTCTATATCTTAGGTCTGCCGATTTGTCGTTTTCCGTGTTTTAGCTCGCCATATAGTATTTGCCTAGGAATGCGTTTTTCTTCCATCCGTTGGACATGCCCCAGCCATCTTAGCCTTCGACTTCTGAGCATCGACATGATTGTTAAGGTCTTAGCACGTTGCAGGACAGTTAAGTTGGTTATTTTGTCTTGCCATTTGATGTGCATTATTTTGCGGAGACATCGCATGTGGAATACATTTAGTCTTTTTTCCTGGTTTGAGTATGTTGTCCAGGTTTCGGATCCATATAGTAGTGTGCTAAGCACACATGTTTGATATATTAGGAGTTTAGTCTTTCGAGTTAGTTTCGTGTTGTTCCATGCCCTTTTTGTGAGTTTGCCGAAGGTCGTAGCTGCCTTACCAATTCGACAGTTTATTTCTTCATCAAGAGAGATGGTCCCATAGATACAACAGTACAGATAAAACTATATGGGTCACTGCAGGAATTACAACAAAAGACAGTAAAATTTATACAGGAAACAACATTGCAGATATAGACAATACTTCAGGCGAACGAAAGATAGATCTCCTCTGTCTCTGAGGGTTTGGCTAACTTGCATATAAGCCTATGTATGTAATAAACAGCAGGGGGGATAGTACATATCCCTGACTTACACCAGATCTAACTTCGAAGTGGTCGGTTTAATATGCTGCTGTTCTGACCCTGCTGCTGATGTTGATACTTTTAATTATGTTGGTTAGATGTTGGCTTACTCCATATGTTGTTAGTATCTCCCAGAGAACAGGTCGAATGCTTTTTCCTGTTCAAATAAAAGCGATGTACAAATTTTGGTTGTGTTCTGTTGTCTTTTCTGCTAGCTGTTTTAAGGTTTTGATTGTGTTCTGTCGTCTTTTCAGCTAGCTGTTTTAAAGTTTTAACTCCTAATTGAAGTTACAATTTGCTTACTTTTTTTTAGCCAGAATGTGCCCCGTTTTCATTCAACAATAGCGATTATTTTAGATAGCTGAGTTGGCCGTGTGTTCTCTAGCTTTTGGTTCTCGTGGCAAGGCACTGTGCCAAGGAGTACGGGTTCGATCCTGCTTGGGACCATATATTGTTCTTTGTTTTTTTTTTTTCCTGTTGATTATTTGTCATTATTTTCTCAGTGCTGTAAACATACCTCCTTCTCTGAAATGATTTGCTGATCTATCGTCTCAGCATCTTCCCTCTATAAAAATATTCATTTATTATTATTTGTCTCCAGACTAACCCACTATTCGTGTGTTTCGTCCTATAACTGTTTGTCTGCAACACAGGTATTCAGCACTACACTATCCAGGTGATACTTGTCTTAATAGGAAAATACAGATACACACAATTTAATCCTAACCCTATGCTATAGTCATGAGTACACCTGCGTGAAAGACATTGCCAAAAATAGCTAATGTCTTTGATAGCTGAGTTGGCCATGTGCTCTGGTGTTTGGTTTCTCATTGCAAGGTGCCGTGCCAAGGAGTACGGGTTCGATCCTGCTTTGGATCATATATTGTTCTTTGTTGTTTTTTTTCCTGTTGATTATTTGTCTTTTTTTTTCTCAGTGCTGTAAACATACCACCTTCTCTGAATTGATTCGCTGATCTCTCGCCTCGGAAGTTTCCCTCTATAATAAAATTCATTTATTATTAATTGTCTCCCTTCATTATTTTATGTCAGTTTCTGATATCCCAATACAAGTTGTTTTTTTTTTTTAATGTCTCCAATAAAACTCATGTTGCAAGTTTGAAAACATCATTCAAGTGTATCCATACTCTTCTTTTGTACTCCAAACATGTTCCTTATGTGACACATTTTGATACTTTCACTTTCTAATCTGTTAATCATTTCCGATTCCTCCCTGTCATCCTTCTTAACAGGGTTCAAGCATTAGGGATGAACATTCCCGGTACACAACATATAACATCTCTAGATAAAAGCTGAACAAACTACAGTATGAAAATTAACACAGCAAAAACAGAGGTTATGAGAATAAGCAAATTAAGACACCCATTAAACATTAAGATCAAAGATAAAGAAATAAAACAAGTAGAGGAATTCAAGTATTTGAGCACAATGTTCACAGAAGATGGTAAACTAGACAGAAATTGACATGAGATTACAAAAAGCAAATGCTGTCACATACCAGCTTTCACCATCTCGAGAATGCATGGAAAAAGACCAAGAGGAAGACCTAGAAGAAGATGGATAGATGCAGTGACAGAGACATGTAACAACAAAGAAAAATCACTAATCCAGACTGTTCGAGCAGCTCAAGAACGACAAATGATATAAATCACAACACCTTTTCGGTATCAGTGAAAAGAGAAAAGAAGAAGAAGATTCCCAGTAGAATTTTACCAACTGAGCTCATGTAATTGACCCCCCCCCCCCCCCCAATCCAAGACTGCTGCCAGAGGTATGCCACTGCCATGCACAAGAAGTATCCATAAATTTATACATGGGCTAGATAGTAAGGGAAACCAAATAAGATCCTGGCCAACTTCACAGAACTTCCCTAACGATGTGGCTGTCTCTTGACGAGGGACACACTATCCCTTTCTTACAATCCAACTGATTATGTATACTCATATGTGTTAAACTGTTATGTATTTATGTTACTTTGTTGTTCGTAAATATGAGGGGAGGTCAAAAAGTAATGCACACCAATTTTTTTCTCGGCTAATAATAAAGATAGGAATATGAAATTTTGCACACTTGGAATATGACATGTTCCAATTATGTGTACCAAATTGCACAGCATTCTGATAAATATTACGCAATCTATGAACCGTTAAAATGGAGCTTGTCAACAATGTCCGTTACAAACAGCGAATTGTCATAGAATTTCTGGTTGCGGAAAAAGAAACTTTGGCAAACATTCATAAACGACTGTGTGCAGTGTACAAATGTTCTGCAGTCGATAGGAGCACAGTTAGTCGCTGGGTTCAGAGAATTAAAGCTGCAGAAAGTGTACGAGTGGAGCTGCATGATTTACCGCGTTCTGGACGTGTTGCCTCGGCTACCAGCACAGACATGTTAAACCGGGCTGATGCCATTATTCGTAAGGATAGGCGTATCACTAGTCAGCAATTGGCATTGCAGCTTACAGTCAGCAAGGGAAGTGCAATCGCAATTTTTAAAACTCTCGGATATTCAAAGATTTGCGCTCGATGGGTTCCTCGGTGCCTAACAAATTATCACAGAGTTCAAAGGAAAACATTATGTTATGAATTGTTGGAGTGTTTCGGTGTTGAAGGAGAAATGTTTTTGTCAAAAATTGTTACCGGTGACGAAACGTGGGCACATCATTATGAGCCTGAAACAAAAATGCAGTCAATGGAATGGCATCATCCGCAGTCACCAAAAAGAAAAAAATTCAAAACATCTCCATCAGCCGGAAAGGTGATGATCACTGTCTTCTGGGACATTGATGGTGTGATTCTTGTTGATGTAATGACAAGAGGTGAGACAATCAACTCGACAGCTTACATCAATACACTGACAAAACTCAAAAATCGGTTCCACAGAGTTCGGCCTAATAAGCCATCTGCAGATTTGTTGCTTCAACATGACAATGCACGCCCTCACACAAGTCTGGTAACACAGGAAGCAATCAACAAATTTGGTTGGACTGTACTGCCCCATCCTCCTTACAGCCCTGATCTGGCTCCCTCAGATTTCCATCTGTTTGGACCACTCAAAAAATTCCTGCGTGGGACACACTTTGACAATGATGAGGATGTGATCCGTGCAGTTAAAAAATGGCTACGCGAGCAGGACAAAACTTGGTACAAACGAGGTATTCAAGACCTAGTTTCGCGTTGGCGTAAAGCAATACGCTTGGACGGAGATTATGTTGAAAAATAGGTAGTGTAAAGGGGATGTTCAGCTACAATCTGTGAAAATTTCACACATTTTGCCCGAATAGTTTCAGAGAAAAAAATTGGTGTGCATTACTTTTGACCTCCCTACGTAGATAATTATATCTGCACTTATTTTACATATGTATACTTGTTATTTATATATCTGATATGTTAATAAAACATATATCTAAGTAAGAAGTACAGTTTTAAAACTTTCTATTGAAAGTAAAGAGACAATATAAGAATTTACATCCTTTTTTTTTAAATCTCTTTTTCATTGTTAACACAGCACTCCTGTGTACACTACTGGACTCCTAGTCCAGTGAGCCAGTTATAGAGTTGATTTACTATTATTTTTCTAAGTACCCACTATAAAGTAAAAGTAAAGTACCCCCGTCACGCCAAGTGACGTATAGGGAAATATGGTGTTAGTGACCCTATATTTTACAGACATTCAGCACATGATTTTTTGGGGTAATGTGGTCAGTATTACGCCCGTGCTGCTTTACTTCCCCAGAAAAAAATCTGGTACCCATTTAAGGCTGGGTGAACCCGGAAGCCGTCGGTTGGGATCGAACCCTACCCCTTGTCCTTTGTAGTCCAGTTCACTAACCACTGTTCTATCTATCTATTGACCTTTCGAGCCGTTGCTGGTCCATAGGGCGTAGACCAAGATACACCTTCTCATATCTGAATTTTGTTCTAGCAGTTTTCTTTTAAAGATTTGTTATCAAATCTCGCCATTTGTCTCTGTTCTGTGCAAGCAGCTCTATCTCATTTAGGGAGCCGAATCCTGTTGCTCTTGCCTCTCTCATCAATGTTCTTCTCAGTGTCTCCCTGAGTCTTCCTCTTTTTCTCTTACCTGTTGTTTCCCATATGAGGGCCTGCTTTGCTATTTGGTTATTATCTCTTCTCATCACATGTCCTACATATGACCATCGTCTTTTCTTTATTACTGAAGATATTAGTGGTTGATTGGTGATTTCTCTAATTTCCTTGTTTGTTTTGAATTCGTTCCACGCTATACCAAGTATTTTCCTTAGACATTATTTCGAATGCGTTCAACTTTGTTTCTATATCTCTTGTTGTTTTCCAGCTTTCACGCGCATATGTAAGGGTTGATAGTACATTTGATTTGAATAGCCTACGTTTTGTGTTTGTGATGATTAGTTTTGATTTCCACAACTTTTCAGGCTCTGAAAGACATGCTGCTTTAGCTATTCTGATTCTAATTTCTTTACTTGTATCCCTTCTCGATCAATGTGACTTCCAAGATAGATAAAGTGACCGATCTCTTCTACTGGTTTGTTTTCCATGTATATTTTGTCATCAGTTGGAATTAAACTGTTCTATCGCGGCTCCCTAAAAAAAAAAAAGTAAAGTACCCCCGTCACACCAAGTGGCATATAGGGAAATATGGTCTTAGTGACCCTATATTTTACAGACATTCAGCACATGATTTTTGGGGTAATGTAGTCGGTATACGCCGTGCTGCTTTTCTTCCCCAAAAAAAAATCCTGTACCCATTTAAGGCTGGGTGAACCCTGAAGCCGTCGGTTGGGATCGAACCCTACCCCTTGTCCTTTGTAGTCCAGTTCACTAACCACTGAGCTATCGCGGCTCCTTCTTCTTCTTTTCTCTTTCACTGATACCTAAAAGGTGTCGTGGTTTATATCATTTGTCGTTCTTGTGCTGCTCGAATTGTCTGAATTAGTGATTTTCCTTTGTTGTTACATGTCTCTGTCACTGCATCTATCCATCTTCTCTGGGTCTTCCTCTTGGTCTTTTCCATGCATTCTCGAGAAGAACGCCCTTGATGGTGATTGGTGAGGATTCATTCTGACCAGGTGGCCAAACCATTTAAGTTGTTCTATATATTCTTGGCAGGGTTTTGTTCCTACCATTTTTCTTATGGTTTCATTTGGTATTCTATCTCTTCTTGTGTTGTTTGTTACTTTTCTCAAGCATCGCATCTCACATGTATTGATCTTTCTTAAATGTGATTTAGAAAGGGTCCATGTTTGACTTTCATAGCACAAAGTTGGTATGAAGATGCTATTTATCATTTGTTGTTTAGCTGGCATAGAAATGTTTGGATGTCTTAAACAACAAATGATAAATAGCATCTTCATACCAACTTTGTGCTATGAAAGTCAAACATGGACCCTTTCTAAATCACATTTAAGAAAGATCAATACATGTGAGATGCGATGCTTGAGAAAAGTAACAAACAAACACAAGAAGAGATAGAATACCAAATGAAACCATAAGAAAAATGGTAGGAACAAACTACCCGCGGCTCCCTACCCACTATAAAAGATGATGTTAAAAGAAATTCAAAATGTATCCATTTTATACTAAAAAACTATGACTGAAAGAAGCTGCAAGTAGATTGATCTGATTGATGTTGAACACAATACTTGTAACCTGAAGAAACTGAAGCCAAGCAAGTTTAGCTAGCCAGCTTACAAAATAACATAAACCATAACACTCAACACTAACTAAGATAGGTAACTCGTTATAGTTCGTTAACTGTTTGATGAATTTCAATCATTTTTTTTGTCATGAAATCTTACATTTTTCACCGACCTTATGCTTGATTTTTTTTCCCTACTGTCATGCATTTATGACAAGTTTTTCTTTCTTTAAGGTATATAAAAATATGATTTTCTTGGTTGTCCTAATTTTTAGGAATTTACAATACCCACATTTGTTGTAATCAACATTATCACTTAAAAAGGCAAAATGTCACGTGTTTTTTTTTTGCACACAATCTTAGCACTTTCTGGTCCTTATTGAACATGATTTTGAAAGACGCGCCACTTTTGTCATTTCCGATTTCTTGTTAAATAGGTCCAGAGGCGTACTTTGACAAAATATTTACTGTTAATGTTATCCTCTGCGTGTGATAAATTACAAATTTGTAAGCTGTTGTGAAATGACTACTTGATTTTTAAAATCTTAAAGAGTTTAAAGTGTAAATTCATTACTATCTACTATCTAAGAAAAAGCTAACTGTGTTATTGTACAGGCACTTATCTCTCTGGCAAAGATATAAAATCAAATGAGCAATTGTGACCCTCTTCAATGTAATACAGATATGCCTTTGACTTGCATTGTTAGAAAATTAATGTAATTCACAGTAAAATTTAATGTTTAGAGCACGTGGTTTGATATTTTCCTAAATATAACAAAAAACCTTTTGTGCAAAATTCAAACTACCTTTGTACTTATGTTATCAAATCTGAAGGTCGGTGAAAAAATAAGATTTCATGAAAAATAATTACAGAAATTCATCAAACAGTTTCCAAGTTAAATGATCAATTCAGTGGTCACGAATTGTGAATAAACTATAGTGTTACTCAGTTACTGTAAGTGTAATTATTCAATTATTGTTGCACAAGACACAAGATAAGATTATTATTTCGATATTAAATTATAATAAATAGATAAAATAAAATTTAATTCATTTTAACATGCCTAGAAGATTATTTTGATATTAAATTATAATAGATAAAATATAAAATTTAATTCATTTAACATGCCTGGCTATTATTCACAAAATATATATAATTATAAAATATATATAATAAAAAAAACAATAGAAACATTAGACATTAGTAGATACATGCGTGGCAATTAATAACCAAGTCATCAAAGTCAAAGTCACTAAAAATCCTTATAAATTTAATAATTATATTTTATTAAAGTTCTCACTTTTAAAAATTCAGTAAAGACAAATGTTATTTAAAACTATTAGTTTAATTAATTACGTATTTGTCTTCTTGCTCCAACATCTATTGTAATAGTCTGAACGCAAATTCAAAAGTTATGTTATCCACGCTGTCATAATAACGAACCATGACAGGCTAACATGATAAACATACCTGGTTTCAAGCTTTCAACAACAACCTGTGAATGTGAAACAAAGACATACTAAATGTCAAAGAATTCGAAAAAAAAATAGAAAAAATTGCACAATAAAATACATTTATAATTATTGCTTTATGTTTTAAAAATAAGAAACTGAAAAATCTGTGATTTATATAGCAGTAAGCATGAAAATATAGCAGGTTTCGGACTTAGAAAATTTCCACGTTCAGCCATGATATTTTGCCGTTGCCTTTTTGGGAGTTCGTCAAAAAAATTAAATTGAAAACGCATCATTCGTCTCGTTTGTTACTCAAGCAAATCATTATACATATAGTTAAAACAGAAATACATTTTAATAAAAGAACATAAATAATTGTATTACTTACATTAGAAGACTGGGAAGATTGATCTTCGTCAAAAGAAGACATTTCGATGGAGTTGACAATAGGTTGGCGTGTGCTGAAATGGCGGCGCTGAACGGCTAAGTCCAAGTTTGATGTCATTGAGCATGCGCAGTAGAAGGACTTAGTCTCCAGCCAGGCTTCCTATGTTAACTCTGTAGCGTGGTTGGCAATTGTCAGTCCTTCTTGTTGGCCAGCCAGGCTTCCTATGTTAACTCTGTAGCGTGGTTGGCAATTGTCAGTCCTTCTTGTTGGACAGCCAGGCTTCCTATGTTAACTCTGTAGCGTGGTTGGCAATTGTCAGTCCTTCTTGTTGGCCAGCCAGGCTTCCTATGTTAACTCTGTAGCGTGGTTGGCAATTGTCAGTCCTTCTTGTTGGCCAGCCAGGCTTCCTATGTTAACTCTGTAGCGTGGTTGGCAATTGTCAGTCCTTCTTGTTGGCCAGCCAGGCTTCCTATGTTAACTCTGTAGCGTGGTTGGCAATTGTCAGTCCTTCTTGTTGGCCAGCCAGGCTTCCTATGTTAACTCTGTAGCGTGGTTGGCAATTGTCAGTCCTTCTTGTTGGCCAGCCAGGCTTCCTATGTTAACTCTGTAGCGTGGTTGGCAATTGTCAGTCCTTCTTGTTGAACAGCCAGGCTTCTATGTTAACTCTGTAGCGTGGTTGGCAATTGTCAGTCCTTCTTGTTGGACAGCCAGGCTTCCTATGTTAACTCTGTAGCGTGGTTGGCAATTGTCAGTCCTTCTTGTTGGCCAGCCAGGCTTCCTATGTTAACTCTGTAGCGTGGTTGGCAATTGTCAGTCCTTCTTGTTGGCCAGCCAGGCTTCCTATGTTAACTCTGTAGCGTGGTTGGCAATTGTCAGTCCTTCTTGTTGGCCAGCCAGGCTTCCTATGTTAACTCTGTAGCGTGGTTGGCAATTGTCAGTCCTTCTTGTTGGCCAGCCAGGCTTCCTATGTTAACTCTGTAGCGTGGTTGGCAATTGTCAGTCCTTCTTGTTGGCAGCCAGGCTTCCTATGTTAACTCTGTAGCGTGGTTGGCAATTGTCAGTCTTCTTGTTGCAGCCAGGCTTCCTATGTTAACTCTGTAGCGTGGTTGGCAATTGTCAGTGCTTCTTGTTGGCCAGCCAGGCTTCCTATGTTAACTCTGTAGCGTGGTTGGCAATTGTCAGTCCTTCTTGTTGGCCAGCCAGGCTTCCTATGTTAACTCTGTAGCGTGGTTGGCAATGTCAGTCCTTCTTGTGGCCAGCCAGGCTTCCTATGTTAACTCTGTAGCGTGGTTGGCAATTGTCAGTCCTTCTTGTTGGCCGCCAGGCTTCCTATGTTAACTCTGTAGCGTGGTTGGCAATTGTCAGTCCTTCTTGTTGGCCAGCCAGGCTTCCTATGTTAACTCTGTAGCGTGGTTGGCAATTGTCAGTCCTTCTTGTTGGCAGCCAGGCTTCCTATGTTAACTCTGTAGCGTGGTTGGCAATTGTCAGTCCTTCTTGTTGAACAGCCAGGCTTCCTATGTTAACTCTGTAGCGTGGTTGGCAATTGTCAGTGCTTCTTGTTGGCCAGCCAGGCTTCCTATGTTAACTCTGTAGCGTGGTTGGCAATTGTCAGTCTTCTTGTTGGCCAGCCGCTTCCTATGTTAACCTGTAGCGTGGTTGGCAATTGTCAGTCCTTCTTGTTGGCCAGCCAGGCTTCCTATGTTAACTCTGTAGCGTGGTTGGCAATTGTCAGTCCTTGTTGGCCAGCCAGGCTTCCTATAACTCTGTAGCGTGGTTGGCAATTGTCAGCTCTTGTTGCCAGCCAGGCTTCCTATACTCTGTAGCGTGGTTGGCAATTGTCAGTGCTTCTTGTTGGCAGCCAGGCTTCCTATGTTAACTCTGTAGCGTGGTTGGCAATTGTCAGTGCTTCTTGTTGGCCAGCCAGGCTTCCTATGTTAACTCTGTAGCGTGGTTGGCAATTGTCAGTGCTTCTTGTTGAACAGCCAGGCTTCCTATGTTAACTCTGTAGCGTGGTTGGCAATTGTCAGTCCTTCTTGTTGAACAGCCAGGCTTCCTATGTTAACTCTGTAGCGTGGTTGGCAATTGTCAGTCCTGTTGGCCAGCCAGGCTTCCTATAACTCTGTAGCGTGGTTGGCAATTGTCAGTCTTCTTGTTGGCCAGCCAGGCTTCCTATACTCTGTAGCGTGGTTGGCAATTGTCAGTGCTTCTTGTTGGCCAGCCAGGCTTCCTATGTTAACTCTGTAGCGTGGTTGGCAATTGTCAGTCCTTCTTGTGAACAGCCAGGCTTCCTATGTTAACTCTGTAGCGTGGTTGGCAATTGTCAGTCCTTCTTGTTGAACAGCCAGGCTTCCTATGTTAACTCTGTAGCGTGGTTGGCAATTGTCAGTCCTTCTTGTTGAACAGCCAGGCTTCCTATGTTAACTCTGTAGCGTGGTTGGCAATTGTCAGTCCTTCTGTGGCTCAGCCAGGGCTTCCTATGTTAATAGAACAAAGAAGTATGTGTTAGCACTCGGAAAAATTGACAGACAAACAACAATAGAAAAAAACGAAGAACAATATATGGTCCGAAGTGGGATCGAACCCGTACTCAGTGGCACCGCGCCTTGCCACGAGAAGCCGAACGCTTGGTACACTGCCACGCAGCCAACTAAAAAATTGGCTATTGCAGTAGTGTCTTCCACGAAAGGCGATCTCAATGACTATAGCATAGGGTAACGATCACAGACCGGAAATAAATTGTATATTTGTACTTTCCTATAATGCAAGTATCTCCCAGTAGGGCTGAATACTTGTGTGTAGACAAACATTTATTGGACGAAACAGCACGAATAGTAGTTCCCAGTGGTAATATACTGGTACAAATAATAATACATAAATATTATTATATGGGGAACTTCCGAGGCGATAATAGGGAATAATAGAACAAAGAAGTATGTGTTAGCACTCGGAAAAATTGACAGACAAACAACAATAGAAAAAAAACGAAGAACAATATATGGTCCGAAGTGGGATCGAACCCGTACTCAGTGGCACCGCGCCTTGCCACGAGAAGCCGAACGCTTGGTACACTGCCACGCAGCCAACTAAAAAATTGGCTATTGCAGTAGTGTCTTCCACGAAAGGCGATCTCAATGACTATAGCATAGGGTAACGATCACAGACCGGAAATAAATTGTATATTTGTACTTTCCTATTAATGCAAGTATCTCCCAGTAGGGCTGAATACTTGTGTTGTAGACAAACATTTATTGGACGAAACAGCACGAATAGTAGTTCCCAGTGGTAATATACTGGGTATACAAATAATAATACATAAATATTATTATATGGGGAACTTCCGAGGCGATAATAGGGAATAATAGAACAAAGAAGTATGTGTTAGCACTCGGAAAAATTGACAGACAAACAACAATAGAAAAAAACGAAGAACAATATATGGTCCGAAGTGGGATCGAACCCGTACTCAGTGGCACCGCGCCTTGCCACGAGAAGCCGAACGCTTGGTACACTGCCACGCAGCCAACTAAAAAATTGGCTATTGCAGTAGTGTCTTCCACGAAAGGCGATCTCAATGACTATAGCATAGGGTAACGATCACAGACCGGAAATAAATTGTATATTTGTACTTTCCTATTAATGCAAGTATCTCCCAGTAGGGCTGAATACTTGTGTTGTAGACAAACATTTATTGGACGAAACAGCACGAATAGTTTCCCAGTGGTAATATACCGGGTACAAATAATAATACATAAATATTATTATATGGGGAACTTCCGAGGCGATAATAGGGAATAATAGAACAAAGAAGTATGTGTTAGCACTCGGAAAAATTGACAGACAAACAACAATAGAAAAAAACGAAGAACAATATGGTCCGAAGTGGATCGAACCGTACTCAGTGGCACGCGCCTTGCCACGAGAAGCCGAACGCTTGGTACACTGCCACGCAGCCAACTAAAAAATTGGCTATTGCAGTAGTGTCTTCCACGAAAGGCGATCTCAATGACTATAGCATAGGGTAACGATCACAGACCGGAAATAAATTGTATATTTGTACTTTCCTATTAATGCAAGTATCTCCCAGTAGGGCTGAATACTTGTGTTGTAGACAAACATTTATTGACGAAACAGCACGAATAGTAGTTCCCAGTGGTAATACTGGGTACAAATAATAATACATAAATATTATTATATGGGGAACTTCCGAGGCGATAATAGGGAATAATAGAACAAAGAAGTATGTGTTAGCACTCGGAAAAATTGACAGACAAACAACAATAGAAAAAAACGAAGAACAATATATGGTCCGAAGTGGGATCGAACCCGTACTCAGTGGCACCGCGCCTTGCCACGAGAAGCCGAACGCTTGGTACACTGCCACGCAGCCAACTAAAAAATTGGCTATTGCAGTAGTGTCTTCCACGAAAGGCGATCTCAATGACTATAGCATAGGGTAACGATCACAGACCGGAAATAAATTGTATATTTGTACTTTCCTATTAATGCAAGTATCTCCCAGTAGGGCTGAATACTTGTGTTGTAGCAAACATTTATTGGACGAAACAGCACGAATAGTAGTTCCCAGTGTAATACTGGGTACATAATAATACATAAATATTATTATATGGGGAACTTCCGAGGCGATAATAGGGAATAATAGAACAAAGAAGTATGTGTTAGCACTCGGAAAAATTGACAGACAAACAACAATAGAAAAAAACGAAGAACAATATATGTCCGAAGTGGGATCGAACCCGTACTCAGTGGCACCGCGCCTTGCCACGAGAAGCCGAACGCTTGG
This sequence comes from Megaustenia siamemsis, assembly GCA_032433765.1. Lineage (NCBI taxonomy): Eukaryota > Metazoa > Mollusca > Gastropoda > Stylommatophora > Ariophantidae > Megaustenia > Megaustenia siamemsis. Next base: position 21,568,304 of record JAVIAB010000025.1, on the reverse strand, counting down.
TATACGCACGCAGCCAACTAAAAAATTGGCTATTGCAGTAGTGTCTTCCACGAAAGGCGATCTCAATGACTATAGCATAGGGTAACGATCACAGACCGGAAATAAATTGTATATTTGTACTTTCCTATTAATGCAAGTATCTCCCAGTAGGGCTGAATACTTGTGTTGTAGACAAACATTTATTGGACGAAACAGCACGAATAGTAGTTCCCAGTGGTAATATACTGGGTACAAATAATAATACATAAATATTATTATATGGGGAACTTCCGAGGCGATAATAGGGAATAATAGAACAAAGAAGTATGTGTTAGCACTCGGAAAATTGACAGACAAACAACATAGAAAAAACGAAGAACAATATATGGTCCGAAGTGGGATCGAACCCGTACTCAGTGGCACCGCGCCTTGCCACGAGAAGCCGAACGCTTGGTACACTGCCACGCAGCCAACTAAAAAATTGGCTATTGCAGTAGTGTCTTCCACGAAAGGCGATCTCAATGACTATAGCATAGGGTAACGATCACAGACCGGAAATAAATTGTATATTTGTACTTTCCTATTAATGCAAGTATCTCCCAGTAGGGCTGAATACTTGTGTTGTAGACAAACATTTATTGGACGAAACAGCACGAATAGTAGTTCCCAGTGGTAATATACTGGGTACAATAATAATACATAAATTATTATATGGGGAACTTCCGAGGCGATAATAGGGAATAATAGAACAAAGAATATGTGTTAGCACTCGGAAAAATTGACAGACAAACAACAATAGAAAAAAACGAAGAACAATATATGGTCCGAAGTGGGATCGAACCCGTACTCAGTGGCACCGCGCTTGCCACGAGAAGCCGAACGCTTGGTACACTGCCACGCAGCCAACTAAAAAATTGGCTATTGCAGTAGTGTCTTTCCACGAAAGGCGATCTCAATGACTATAGCATAGGGTAACGATCACAGACCGGAAATAAATTGTATATTTGTACTTTCCTATTAATGCAAGTATCTCCCAGTAGGGCTGAATACTTGTGTTGTAGACAAACATTTATTGGACGAAACAGCACGAATAGTAGTTCCCAGTGGTAATACGGGTACAAATAATAATACATAATATTATTATATGGGGAACTTCCGAGGCGATAATAGGAATAATAGAACAAAGAAGTATGTGTTAGCACTCGGAAAATTGACAGACAAACAACAATAGAAAAAAACGAAGAACAACATATATGGTCCGAAGTGGGATCGAACCCGTACTCAGTGGCACCGCGCCTTGCCACGAGAAGCCGAACGCTTGTACACTGCCACGCAGCCAACTAAAAAATTGGCTATTGCAGTAGTGTCTTCCACGAAAGGCGATCTCAATGACTATAGCATAGGGTAACGTCACAGACCGGAAATAAATTGTATATTTGTACTTTCCTATTAATGCAAGTATCTCCCAGTAGGGCTGAATACTTGTGTTGTAGACAAACATTTATTGGACGAAAACAGCACGAATAGTAGTTCCCAGTGGTAATATACTGGGTACAAATAATAATACATAAATATTATTATATGGGGAACTTCCGAGGCGATAATAGGGAATAATAGAACAAAGAAGTATGTGTTAGCACTCGGAAAAATTGACAGACAAACAACAATAGAAAAAAACGAAGAACAATATATGGTCCGAAGTGGGATCGAACCCGTACTCAGTGGCACCGCGCCTTGCCACGAGAAGCCGAACGCTTGGTACACTGCCACGCAGCCAACTAAAAAATGGCTTTGCAGTAGTGTCTTCACGAAGGCGATCTCAATGACTATAGCATAGGGTAACGATCACAGACCGAAATAAATTGTATATTTGTACTTTCCTATTAATGCAA